>APFE030836082.1:0-33457 GCA_000404065.3 Pinus taeda | reverse complement strand
CGGCCATACTAACCACTGATAAAATTGACATGGTGGAAGCGTCGAATACATTGACCTAACTTCCCCAGTAGGCAACTGGAAATCATCATCACACGTCTAGGGGAGCGTGTCCACCACTGCCCTCCCACGATTCCAGGTTTCGGAGGATACACGGTGGGAAATGCCTCCACCCCTCCTTCAGAACTAGGGTCAACACCCTAACACGGACCACACTATAGAGCTGGTTGGACTTGTCATCGAATAATCCAGTTAGGTCATCTTGCAACCTGTCATTTATATTTTACTTGCGTCATAAAAGTGCATATCAAGTAGATATCAAATGTAATAGAACAATGTACATCATACCTTTCCTCATTGGTCGTCTCGACCTTCCCCAATGGAATAGTAGATCTTAGTTATCACATGGTTCTTTCCAATCTGTAGTTTAGTTCTCATCCATGCATATATAACCACAAAATAGATATAGATACATGATCTTAAATATCATGTTTATTAAGCCCAGTGTCCACGTGTCAATTTTTGTTGTTCATACTGGAAATAAATCTTACATCAGATAATTCATAATTTCACTAAGTTATTGATTAGATAAATCATATCTATATAAGCCTATACGATGCAACAATAACTCTAACAAGTCATGCACTAGATAAATTGTAACCAAGTATGTCATACACTTGGTCATACATCCATCATTTCCATCATCAATGCCAAATCCATTAATTGATTTTCATGTGTCCAACCAAATGTATATAATGTTTATAAATAACAACATGGAACTGCAAAATAAAACCTTAACATAGACAGTTGTCTACGTCAAAATGGGCACCATAATTTCTCATGTGACATCTTTGTGGAACCCCTCAATAACAATTAGAGTTGAAGATATTCAATTGTCCGTCATGGAAAATAGCATTTGAACACGGATATGCTATAAGGTGGTACCAAAACCAAAATAATGGAAAGCAATGGATTAGTGCACTATCAATTCCACTAGAAGGTGCTAGTATAAGTTTTATGCATATAATTTCTTTAAAAAAAGTCTCACTCTTCCAATTTGATGGTTTTTTTTTTCATCTTCGAAACCCATTAATTTATCGCGTAAAAGACTCAAAACTTCAGAAACTGTTTCCATCATGATCTCATATTATATATTTAATCATTATTTACTAGTACTAAGACAATTTCATGATATATAATGCAGCTCACAATATGACCGGTCAAATGAGAAATAATTAAACAAATAGAATAATTGCCTTATTCAAGTCTTCACCATCCCAACCTTTAATTGTGTTTTCCTTACATCCAATCAATTCAATGTTTATCATATTATCTTTATTGCCATGCAGTTCTGTTAAAGTACATCATTCAATTCTTCAAAACATACATATTTTTTTTGTGAACATAATCATGGATTTAATATAAAGCGTTATTGCTTTAAGTCTTTTTGTGATCTAGAGTTTTCATTATTAGTAGTATAAATCCTTACTTTTCACCTTGACTGAGAAGGTTAAAAAATACATGCGAGAAAGGAAAAAAAAAAAAAGGAAAAAAGAGGTAGTTGCAGTCGTTCACAGCATAGTGGCAGTACTATTCATTAAAATAAAGAGTGTATATAGAGAGAGGAAAAAAACAACAAAAAAAAACACTTATGAGTGAGAAACATAGTTGATAACTGCAGTAGTGAATGAGTGAGCAAAAGAGTTGGTGATTGCAGTGCTGAATAGTCCCATGCTTGGTGAGATGGTGGTCGTAGTAGTCATGTTAATGAGATATGAAATATCCAACCAGGAAAGCAGTGTTTGTATATGGCAAAACCATACCAGCATTCTTTTTTTTTTCTTGCTTTCATCATAGAATGAATGAACACTATACTTACTTGTAGGCTTAGATGTAAGCAGAGATCTCAGAGATAGTCATCACATAGAACAATAAAATTTATATAGATGGTCCTTAGTGAGAATTCCCTCACAAATGGCCTTCTAGGAAAACAACCTTGCAAACAGAAAGGATTATAAAAGTAGACACTTGGTCAGAAAAACATTTGTATTTCCAGCCTGCTGATACAAATCCCCTCAAACTCACCCACCTAACTCTAATATCATTTTATTAGTTCATATAGTAGCTAAAATGTACACATTCTAAGCCCACCACACAACCTGATGGCATACATTTCCAGAGAAATACAATGCAATGAGCCTCAAGGAATAAATGAATTCCTTCAAACTTTTCCATGCAAAGTTATCCTCTCGTCCAACAGCCTGGACTAAATGTATTTCTAACATTCAATAAATAGTATAATCTCCTTAATTTTCAACATGCTAACTTCTTTTTAACTTTATTTGAAGCTAGGGAAACTCATGGCTTGATTATATCTTTGTGCTTTATTAGGCATAGTAAACAAGCAATAGAGTCTCGTTGATTTATTTCGAGCTGGGAAGCTCAGGGCTCAACCATAACTCAATGTTTATTAGACACCCACATTTTCACTGTGCTTTTGGAGATCTACACTTGCTTCTTACAATATTTTTGTGTCTACCCACTGCAATACAACAAACAGACCTTTTCCCATCTCCAATTGCATAAAAGTATGGCCGACACACTTACCTGCAACTAATGGATTTTGCTAGACTATACTTGACAAACCGCTGATGGAATAATTTGGATCGCCTTCAAAATTAATTCAGTGTTTCACACCTTTCAGATCTCCCTAAATACTTGCCTAAAAATAGCAGACACAAACTGGTAGCTCATCTGTCAACCCACACATTCACATTTGCTCGGCAATAACTGCTGGGTGGACACAGATGAAATCATCCCTCTAGATAATAATTACTCTACTGGCTACTCTATTCTGGCATCAAATTTCAGAAACCAAAATGGTCTGCACCCAAATATTCAACCCAACTTCCCATACATGAACTCACTTCACTGAAACCTCCAGTCTTGAACAACATCTAGCTTCAAAACGAAGCCAAATATTTCACTTGGCTAAGGGAACCGATGACAGCAAATTTTCTCAAAAGAGAATTGAAGGCACAAGATAGAATTCAAATTGTTTAGGCTGAAAATAGCCTCCTTATCTTGATTTCATATTTTCATAAACATAGAACTCAAAAGGATCCATGCACATCCTCTACTAACATAGAAGTAGGGGTTCAAAAAAATAGTAGACAATGCATACATAACAGGCTGAATACCTCATATTGTCCTGTACAGGGATTTCTACAGATTTATCAATTGTTTGGATCCAAGTTTTTTTTTTTTCCATGTAGTTTCAATGTCCATCAGAAGATGTGAATGAATCAGCAAACCCAGTTGGACGTGTTGGAAGACTTCCTTGGCTATCATCCAATCCACTTGCACTTTTGTCCTCGAATGCTTGCCATTTCTTCAGAGCCTGAGGGAGGTTCATCTCAAAATCGATTCCCCCAGAATCATCATTATCTAAATCTTTGGGCCTCCATTTCTCAACCAAAGGTGCCAAAACATTGACAACATGGCCCATATCAGGCCGTTGAAATGGTTCTCGTGCAGTGCAATGACCTGCTAGTTCATCAACAGTGCAAATACTTTCAAAAGTTTCATTTGTAACTTCCAGAATTCCATCTATAGCCCTCATTAAAGATTCTTTGTCTGAATTCATTCGGCGAAACCATGATACCAAATGCATCCTTTCCTCAGGTTCATTCTCATTGAGTGCCCTCCTTCCAGTAATAAGCTCCATCAACACAACACCCAAGCTATATACATCTGCTTTCATGGTGATTCACCCAGTAACTCCCTTTTGATGGCTGGCTATCTTCCATCCAAATCATCGCTCACATGAGTTTGAAGCTCCCCAGTCCAAACAAGGATCCATTGCCTTCTCTACAGATATCTGTCCTTTTGCATTGTATTATTTCAAACAAAAAGACTGTGGCAACAACCCTACCCTCCAGAAAGATAAAGACCTCCATAGAGAATCAAGGGGAATACAAACAAAGAATTAATGTTCCTCAACAATACTAAAAAGTCCACAGTGAATGATGAGGATGACTTATGGGATCGTGAAGTGAGTGTATGGATTTATGTATCTGCGTGGGAAGTGGCTGACAGCCATGATAAAAGGGTAAAGGGTATTTACACAGCCCTTGGCAGTTTAACCAATTATGAATATATTAAGGTTAAAGCGATATTTTCACACATTTCTTTGTATATATAATGAATCAATACAGGCTGAGGAAGTGAAGTTTGACTAACTCGAAGTAATGGAGGTGTAGAATTAATTGGATGAGGCATATGAACCTTTTCATGAATTTTTATCTGATGTGTTCTTATATCATTTGGAAATACAGTCTCTATTCCACCATCTATATGGTCATCAGGATCTAACTGTTTTATAGTATATAAATTATGTGATTATTCTCTTCTTGAATGGTAATGAACCAAACCTATAGCCATTCTGTATGGGCACCAAATCTCTGCCTACAGTTTATATATATCTAACCAGCATACCATATTTGGACCTGCAGTAGTATAGTTGCTTCGTATAAGTTGTTTTACAGAAAGATGAAAAAAATAGACATAATTTAAGAGATCAGGCCCTCAATATCAGATTGTCGAATGTTGTGTCACCTTGGGAAGCTTAAATTCATGAATTAATTTGTACTTATAGCCTACTTAATTCACCAACGCAGATATTTTGTGGAAATGAATATCTAGGCTATGTTCTCTGTTTCATTCAAGGATCTTTGTCTCTCAATAATGGCCACAAGGCATATGTCTAGAATGCATATCTTAGTGTAAATTACACTGCAACACTGTTTAAAATTGGTGGGATGCTTTGTCCTCTGGAGTAACCTGCACCCAAAAACTGAACGACAACACGGAGGAAAGTTCTCAATATATAAATCGACGACAACAATCTAACTTTGTATGATACTAAGTTATCTTCCTTCTAAATCAATTTTGAGGACTCTGATCTAGATTACAAGTCTGGGTGCAAAATTTTCTAAGAGCTTCTCTGCTCACTATTACTCGGCATACATGCAAGGATGGGTTTGTTTGTTGGGATGATAAACCCAATGCAAATGTCAGTAGTGGGAAGCCATTACACCCGCTCCCTCTAAAATAACACAACCTCTGGTCTGTGATATGATCCATAAACTCATTGCAATCTAGTTAACATACAGTTGAGTAACAACATCGGTTGACTCCTTTTGATGGACTATTGATCAAATAGGCCATGTATGGTTGTACCACTTTTCCAATTAGATTCCAAGATTATGATAGGCATTCTCATATTTGTTTGTACGGTCTCTTGAATGAAGGAAAGGAAATGGAAAAAGGGATGAGGTCTGGTTCTGAACTGTAGAAGCTAATTACGTCAAAGTGACCAAGCATCCTTTACCATCCCAACTATCAAAACACCACATCACCTATGATGAAGATGTAAGGGTTTCATAGTTGCACTACTCTCTTGTTAATTCAGTAAAAGAGGAATTATTTCTCTGACTCCTTCAGAGGGATCCTAGTACAAATGTTCACATGCTCAGAGAATCACTGTCAGGACATATGAATAATGCACCAACTGGAAATATTTCCGTTCATTATTATTTTGTCCAAGATATTATGTATTCTTGTAGTTGGTAACCTACAAGTTGAGTTTATACCTGATAGAATTTGTTAGAAAATGGAGTAAGTTTACTCAATTAACATGGAACGTGAATATGTTGCAGCTTGTATCAAGGTTTGTAGTCTTATATAGGCATAAAAAGGCAGTTTGTAGAATAATATCCCAACAGAAGAATGTTGTCATACAAAAACTCAGAAAAGTCTCAAGGCCGTTAACCCATAGGTTGCACATATCAACAAACACACACATGCATACAAATAATATGAGGAATGTAACTAAAGAACTATTAAGAACTATGACTAGGAACATTATCACTTATTAGGACTATAATATCAATGTTTATACTAGCCCTCTGTTTTGCACTAGGTATTCCAACACAATTAATTAGTATGTTATCAGGCACAAAGAACTAAGACATTATCTTTGGTTTTAATTCTTGCACGGTGTACCATTTCTTCCTTGTAGTGCATGTGATACGCTGCCTATTATTCATACTTGGTTCACTACAAATATTAAATTACTAGTGTAAGATTATAAAGTCTGCTAGTTTTTAGTTTCCACAATTTTATTATCCAAGTCAAAGGTAGCCTGAACAAATATGATGGCATTTGGCCATATTTCAGTTACCGACATTTCTTAATCTTTAAAAGTTTAACCCATGTCAACACTACAAAATCACTATGCATGACCTAACTCTCACTGCATGTGACATTCGGTCTATTATTCATTATTTGGTTCTTGCAAATATGAAATTAACAGTAATCCAAAGTCTGCTAGTTCTTAGTTTCCACTATTTTATTATCCAAATCATAAGTAGCTTGGGCAAATATTTCAGTTGCTGGTATTTCTCAACCTTCAACTTTCCCTAATGGACAACCAAGCAGATTTAACCCAACCATTGACCAACAAGCAAAATTTCCTGGAAAGGTATGTCAAAGGAAACCCTAACCCTGAGGTGGTATTAATAAACCCAACAACATTTACTTCAATGGGATCTCATTACTTAATAAACTAGCCAGAAGTTTTCTATGACTCTAGATTAGTATTTGCTGCAGGTGACTAGCAAATGCCTAGATCAACTTTACTGGCACTTTGTAGTATGTAATCTCTCAGAACTCTGACAGTAATCCGGAACACCAAGATGTTACACATGGGGTACAATAGAAAACTCAACCAGTGCACACAAGGTTTATTTCTTGCAAACAATGTTTTTATATCCAACCAACTAATCCACTGGACAGACCAGAACCATAATAGGATTCTAACCCTTACTTGTGATTATCTATACATGCCAACCAACAATATGGCGAGCTCCGAATCTCTTTCATTATACAAGAGACTGAGGGAAGACACAAGGTATATGGTCACATGCATGAAGCACCCAATGTGACTCAATCCAATCTTAACCATCCTATATGCATATAAGTGCCAAGAGGATAACTGTCACATGTATGCACACTCCTTGGGATATAAGCCCTCCTCAAGTTGTCATGAAAGCACCCTAGAAGTCCTAGGGATATGCACCCAATCTAAAAATGATAATCCATGCAAAAAAAACAAACTCCGAAATATAAAAGCTAACTCAAGTGATAAATCTGAATCAGCAATATAATTCTAGAATTGTTGTAAGGTTGATGAATGCATGCATGCGTCTGCTCCATATCTCTCATACATAACTGTTGTGCACCTCATTTATTCCACTAGAGCTGCACCCTCATACACACTGCCGTCTCTCTGCTGATGTGCACAGGAAACAAAACAATGAAGCTGGAGCACCATCACATGTCTTTTTAGAAACATCAAAATCTATCTGGAGGATTTCTACAAATTGAAGTGAAAAGTTAGCTTTTGCACCGAGAGAACTGAGGGACACTCTACAGCCCAGGTGGAAGATGTATCATGTGTCACATCCATGGATTACACTGATAAACTATAAATAAATAAAAAATTGAGATCTAATGTCTAAAAGAGAAAATCCAAAAAAAAACTGGCAATTTGTTAATTACTATCATATAATCCTAAGAAAAGAAAAACCAGCATAGATCCATCTCCATCCCACATCTTTCCAAGCACCGACAGGTTTAGACCTATTATTTTATCCCTTTTGGTGATTAATAGAATTTGGATTAAGATGGATCGTGTAATTTCAGTCATGGCAGATCATATATATTGAAAGTGTTGGGATTTGCTGAAACATAGCTTGTACAGTTCAATTGGCAACTGTGATGGCATAGAAAATTACTTTAAGAGCAAAAACCTTTGAATGAAAGAGAAGAATTTCAGTTTTTAGGGCACATCAAAAGAAGATTGATTTAAACTTCTTTCACTATTTTTCTCAATTTTATTGCAAAACCTAACAATATCTGTGTAAGTTATTCTCAATTTTCCAACTATGATATCATAACTACAAAGTTCAAAACCTCTGAACCCATATTGCTCAAAGAGGGTAACCATATAGATAAATCAGTTAGGGCTTCATAACTAGAAGGTCTGACAGTGTCTGGACTTCAAATTGCAAAGAACAAGAAGCCAGATATGACATAATTCTCTCAAGGGATTTGGACTTCAATTTGTGGGTCATAAAAAGCCACATAGGCAACAAGTTCTAGCCAATTCACCCATCGAAATCATGAAAAGGATTGAACTGAAGCCTGACCTTTTGTGGATGACAGAGTTTAAAATCTTCCATGGCTGTTTAGGAAGCCAATCCTTTCCCATCACAAAATCTTTGGTAGAAGTCCAAGCTTGTCAGGTTATTGTAGCCTAAAAATGGGCAATGTAAACTGTTCAGTCCCGGTCAACAGCTTGTAGCAATGCTGCATGAGGCCACGTCTGCATTTGCTTGCGATCGAAGCGAGGCCACCTGTGCTGAATCCATCACAACAAACCATAACAAGCTCCTTGAAATATAGGAAGGAATTTGCAAGCAATGTGAGATCATAATCTGTGATAGTCATCCTCTTCAAGTAAAGCCTCTCAAGTAATGGATAAGCAGTTGCCATGGTCGACACCCATGGAGTGAGATGGGCCCCCCAATTTGGTGGCACCAAATTAAAATCTGCAAATCTGGGCTTCCCCTTGAGTGAGACAGACTTGATCTTGGGAAACCTTTTTATCATAATCTGTGGGGAGACAGCATAACAGTTGCCAATGAACACCTGCTGGCGCGTCCACGCCTCAACCCTGTGCCAGGCCTTGCATACCAAGGAAACAGAATTTCTGTCCTTCTGGGAGGACAGGAAAACCAAAACATGTTCCAAAACTTCGTCTGGGAATGAAGAAGACTGAATCTCTCCTTTTCCCTTCTGAGCTGCAAATCTGCAGATGGATTGGTCCTGATCCATCTAAAAACTTACAGAAGTTGTCACCTCCTATACATCAAATCAATACTTGAAAATGAACAAATGACGAGCCAAGTTCAATAGAAATTAAAACGACAAAAAAGTCTCAGAACACGCAGGGCCTACTCTCAGAAGAATCAAACAACAAACAACCCCCCCTAGTGAAACAGAGCTATCAATCAATTATTAGCACTGCAAACGATACTCGGTTGACTCTGGCTTTTTTTTGACAGAGCTCAAATTTTTTGCTAAAATCTCTGTTGTTCTCAGTGGCCCACAAAACTGGTTTCAGGCTCCTTGAAATGCTTCACAGCCCAAACCCCACTAGCCCCATTATTGAAGAAAAGTATCTCCGGACAAAGTTAGAAAGGTCTCCATCCATGGAGCCCAATAGAAACCTAACTAAATCTAATTAGGACCCAAAAAACCCAACAGGACCCAGGGAAGGTATGGATGAAAAAACATTGCATATCATCTGGAAATCACAGAGGAACATCTTGAGAACACCAATTTCACAACTATGTTACCCAAAGCCCGTGACTTTGAAAGGTGTGAGCTAAGATTTGAAGGCAGTCAAATCAGTGAACTTAAAGGAACAACACACCCATGCCATCAAACTCAAGATTTTATCCAAGTATATAATATTTCTAGGCCCAACCTCTGCAACTAAAGTGTTGTTTTCGCGGAGGAATATAGGGTTTATAGGCTTAATTTCCGCAGGTATTCTCTATAGTAAACTAAACAGAAGACAAAAATAACTTTGAAGATATCAAAATCTCAGAAAAAAAATGGAAAATGGCACCCAAAAATAGTCATGCTTATTCTGGAATACTTGTACAGGAGAAAACGTTTCTAGACCTGCAATGTTGAGGGAAGTGACCACTGGTCTGATCTATAAAGCCAGGGACGAAACTACCCCATAACAGAATATTCATAAAAACTGATATTTCATCATTTCAGAGGCTAATCTTCGAGGCCTGTCACTAGTTTGATCCAGAGGCAAAGGAAAAAATTCTTCATACAGAAGAAAAAAAACACAGATGCAGAATTCCAGAGTATGGCAGGAGAGAAATTGGGAGGTTTCATGGGTCATCCAATTTGTAACTTTTGCAGGAAAAGAAGGCACCCTGAGCACTTTGCGTATTATCAGAATTACAGTGATTTAGAGGCACACTTTAGTCAAGAACACTTCCTATGTGAAAATGATGATTGCAGGGCAAAAGTTTGTTGTCTTTGCATTTGAAGCAGAGTTTAAGAGGCATAATGCAATTGAGCATGCCAGAAATATGTCCCGGTCTCAACGGAATGCTGCACTGCAAATTCCTGTTAGTTTTCAATATAGGCGTCGAGGGAGGGGCTTTTGAACTTAAAATAATTAGAGTATGAAAGAGGAGGTAAATTAAATTAACAATTTGAGAAGGAAGCCAAAATAAGGGTCCATAGGTCCTAGAGGTTTAACTTGGCTCTGATACCATGTGTAAGAACCTGATTCCTATTATTAGAGCCTCAATCTATTATACACTAACAGATCTATTTTCTTGTTGATTTAAAAGTAGTAAAAGGAGCTTGCTGACCTTTTCACAAAGCTTTAAACATTTAACATCTTATCAATTTATCATAAGCAACATAAATTAAGGTGAGCATTCCATTGAAATCAACTTAACAAGAGTAGTCCATGGAAAAATACCTGTTCCGGTGGTTTATGATGATACCTTTGTCTTATAGCTCCAGCTGAACGCTCATTCTCAAACCCAACCGGATTTACCTCCCAGCCAACTAGGAAACAAATTCCTAGCCTAGGAAACCTCCACAGGTTCCCTAGCCCTCTGTGCCCAAGTCCAACCAGATATAGTGTGTCCTCAAGAAGAATGTGCAAAACCAGATAACAATACTTTTCCTCCTCTCAAACCCGAGAAACCTCCATAGGTTTCCAAGGTCTCCCAAAATCATAACAAGTCCAAACAATCACAACCAACCCCCATAATCATAAGCAAGAACCCAACCCCTCCCTTTCTTCCTTCTCCCTTCCATTTTTATATCCTCCTTCCCTTCTCCATCTCAACCACCTCTAATTAATGTCATTAACTTCTCATCCATCCTTATAGTTGACTTCTCTTCTCCCAAGTAAGCTAGGGGTACATTTGGAAGTGTGAGATGAATATAAAATTGAGAATTTAATGGGAAATGATTATGTCTTCTCCCAAGTAAATCTGAAAAGTACATTTGGGAATGTGAAAGCAATATATATATGTTGATGATAAGATGGAGAGGACTATGTCTTCTCCCAAGTAAATGTGAAGGTACATTGGGGAATGTGAGATGTAATTACATGGAGAGGACCATGTCTTCTCCTTAGTAAATGTGAGGGTACATTGGGGAATGTGAGGTGTAATTACATGGAGAGGACCATGTCTTCTCCTTAATGAATGTGAGGGTACATTGGCTAATGTGAAATGAATACATATATTATGAAATAATGGAAGGAGACCATATCCTACCTACTATTCAATTTGAGAAGGTAAGTGGGGAATTTGAATAATGGAAATCATGAATTTTATATTAGACCAATATTTTTCAATATTTTCAAGATAATGTAAATATTAACAAAATTTGTAGGATAAGATTTAAGTGGGGCATTACAAACAATAACGGTGCACCCCAAGGCGATACACTTGGACTAATGTATCCCTTGTCAAGTATCTCCTTAAAATATAAATTCAACTGTACTAACTCTGGAGTTCTCATCCTGTAAGGTGCCTTAGATGCTGGTTCTACCCTTGGTACCAACTTAGTAGAAAATTCCACTTCTCTGTGAGGCATAAAATATGAAATCTTTGCTGGAAACATATTCTAAAACTGTTGTAAAACTGGGTACCTGCTGTTGGTCACTTTAATTGTTTATTAATTAAACAATCAAGTGCTACATAAATTGTCAACCCAGGGAAGTCTGGTTATTTCAAATGAAACTGCGTACTATATGTACTCAATCCTAAAAGCAATAAAAGTTGTATACAAACAAATCACACCTCGCTTTAATGACTGAAACTCCACTCTGTGTTACAACAATTACACTCTATTGCAGATAATCACCAAGGAATACTTAATTTCATTCAAATGGAAGGGAATCAACGAGAAAGCAATGGCTATGCTTGTAATAGAGAACAGGACCCTATTCCCAGAGCGGGAATCTTCAACACCTGCTCTGATTATCGAGCTTTCTAACTTACTCTGTAAACTCAACCACCAATAGAACACTCATAAATAGGCTGGAAATAAATTTAAACAATACAACAATCAATTGGAGAGAAAATAGAGTTTCAGCAAGAGTATTATAAACAATATTCAGTAAACAATACTGTTAACAAGGTATGGATAAAAACACACTTAACACACTGTAGAAATATAATGGGTGAATCTTGTGATGAAGGTGGGCCTTGTCCTTCTCATAAGATTCCCTAGGAGACAAGAACTAGAATAAAATGTTCAGAAACAAACTTTATTCATCCATCAATATGCTGTATTACAAAAAGGATTTCAGTCCTGTTCCTTCAACTAAACCTTTTTCCGCAGTCTGTTCATCCCCCTTCTAATGTAGATGTTTCCTCTTTATAAAGAGGAGACATCTATTACAATAGATTTACATTGTGAGTTCTATTTTACCCCAATTATACAAAAGTAGGAAATGTTGTTACAGTGATGTCGTCTTTTGTTAAATCCAATGTAACGACTTCTTTGGTGATCATAATCCAGTCCCTTTGTTGCTGTCAAAATTGGAATGCAAATCTCAACTATTTCGGCTTTGAGATTTGCATGTCGTCTTTGCTATTTCAGCAACTATAAAAATAGTCTTTGCAACCTCCAAGTAGTTTCAGCAATGTGGTCTGCACATCATTCTTTAACTGTTCAACAACTTAACAATTCATTAATTAACTATGAAGATAGCGTAATTATATGTAAAATAATTAAACATATAGTGATGAGAAGAAACATTGTGTACCTTTGGAATAATTAGGTTAAAACACTAACAAGGACTTTAAATATAAGTTGAAAAAGATGACATCATAGCAAAATATGTAGTCAAAAAGGGACAATATGAGGTCCTAACATCCCCCCCAACTGAAAGGGTTGCATGTCCTCATGCAACTTTTTACTTTGAATCGGAGTCGGAATACTGGGATGTACAGCGCAAATTACTTATACAGTAAGTATAGAAGGTGCTATCACTTGAGTTTCTGAACCCATAGACATTCTGCAATCTCTGCCATGCTGCAAGCTCCTCCTTCTTGGACAACCTGAAGTAAGCCTTGTATTGCTGTACCGGTAGCCATAGAAGAGGGAAGTGAAAATGATATCCCAGCCATTTTTCGGCACACTGTTGGATGCATTTAACATAGTTAGGTAGCCGTGAATTTGCTGTTTGAAGATTCAGAGGGTTAAAGGGATGATATTCCTTTCTCTCTTTAGGGCAATGTTCCCAAAATAGGTTGTTTGCATGAACAACAAGAGCTACCTTGGTTTTGACATAATGCTGGCAGTCGTTTAAGACTGCTTCCTGTAATTCCATGATATGCCGAGCCATTCCTGGTTCCTTTAAAACCCGATGATGTTCAACAAGAAAAACAACAACATTCTGTGGCTCGGGTCGAATCCACAGAAGTTGATTATCTTCATTGTGCGTTGTTAAGAGAAAGGCATTTTGCCAGGTAAGCTGATTGGCCATGATAGAGACAAAGGATCTAATCTGAATGTCACCAACCAGAGGAATCAAATTAAGCTTTCTATCTTCGGGCATTACTTCATTATGGAGGTAGAGTTCACATAGCAAATTCTGTTCACTGAATAATGCCTCTGTAAAGGTTGCAATAAACTGTTGAGGTGTAGACACCTCATGAGGTCGTCCATCTCTGATTGCTTTAATTTGGAAGAATGCTATGCGTTCTGCTAGAAATATAGAATAATTAAAGGATGGCTTCCTGGTCACCAACAACCTTTGAATCAGATCAAAGATGAGAGCCAGTCTGGTTTTTAACTTTTTATTTTCTTTGTGCTACGCACGAGACTATTCCAATGCATCCCAATTTGCATATACATGATTTTGCCATGACAATTTGTGTTCCTTTAATATCTTTTCTTGTGACCTAACCTTCTTCCATATATCAATCTGTTCTTGAGTGATTGAAGTCTGGATGAAGATGGTCTTTGAAGGCCTAGGTTCAGTCTGAATAAAGGCAGTCTTTGTTGGCCATGGTACAGGAATTTCGGCTTTAAGAGCTAGAGTAGGCCAAGATACTTGTGGTTTCGTTTCTTTTTCAACAATCTTTGAAGGGCCTACTAGTTCTTGTGTAACAGTAGGGCGTTCCTTTTTAATTATAACAGGAGTGGGTGCAGAAGTGGATCCAGACAATGGGACTTCAACTATCTTATAACCAGCTCGATGATAGAGATCACCACATTGGCTGCACATGTGTTCATTGTATTGTTCTTTTTATGCACTTTTCTCGGCTGCAGCTGCTGCCTGAGCTAGAGTATACAAATTAAGTTCTCTTTCATATGCTTCCTTTGCCAGCATTAATTCTTGTTTATAGGCTTCGAGCTCTGATTTCAGAAACTCGTTTTCTTGTAGAAGGGAAGCCAAGGTGACGGGCTTTTCTATAGTAGTTGCAGTCTCTATGGCTGATTCCAGTGGATGAAGGGGTTGTTGTCCCATAATAGTTACTCACTGGGTAGCTGGTTCTTGTGTAACAGCTACAGTCTGTGCAATATCCTGGCTATCTATTTCATGATCATCAGCAGGTGGTTCTTGTGTAACACTTGCAAAATTAGTAGCTGGTTCTTGTGGAGTAGCTACATCTAGGTCGTCTATTTTCTGTTCATTAGTAGGTGGTTCTTGTGTAACACCTGCCAAGTCAATAGCTAGTTCTTGTGTAACATCTACGTCTAGGTCATCTATTTTTTGTTCATTAGCAGGTGGTTCTTGTGTAACACCTGCCAAGTCAGTAGCTGGTTCTTGTGTAACATCTACGTCTAGGTCATCTATTTTTTGTTCATTAGCAGGTGGTTCTTGTGTAACACCTGCCAAGTAAGTAGCTAGTTCTTATGTAATAGCTACATGCCGTACATCTTCTTGGGTATCTACTTTTGATGGTTGAGCAACTAGTTCTTGTGTAACAGCTGCATCTTCTGAAAGGAATAATGTCACATAATCCTAGGCATTCTGCATTTCGGTACCCGAAGGTGAGGGAGATAAAGATTCCAGACCTTGGGACTACGATGGGGTATGGGGTTTTACAGTAATAGACGGAGAATTTGGGGTGGTGGTCTCAATTACTGCTTCAGAAGACGTCCTCCTTCGTCTTCGAGGTAAAAAGGCAGGAAGAACAATGGTTTTTCTTTTACGAGCAATTTTCTTTAAGGGAGGAGGGTCATCAGTAGTTTTAGCTGAAGCCCTTGTTCGTCTTTTTGGTATGAGTGCAGCCTTATCTTGCCTCTTTATTTTTAGCTTCACAATGGGGATGTCATCATCTAAATCATCACTGGGAATATGAATAGTGGGAGTGGATGATTTGGCTAAATTATGGGGTGGGGTCGATGCAGTGGAGGGGTCAATTGGATTGACTGGTGCGGGTGGTGGGATTTATGGGGATTCAAAGTTGCTCCCTGGTTGTTGTGCAGAAGGATTTTCGGTTTGCTGAGGAATTCTAGGGGTTTTTTGAGCATTTTCAGCATTTAATTGGGGAGTTGCAGTTGCTGCTTCAGGGTTTTCGACAGTTTCTTGAAAGTTTTCGGCTGCTGGTTGAAGAATTTCAGCAGCTTCCTGGGGTTTTCAGCTGCTGGTTGAGGAATTTCAACAGCTCCTTGGGGTGGGTTGTTAAGGGGAGGGGGGTTCTACAGGCCAAAGCCTCTTTGGATTAGAAGCTTAACAAGGCGATGGTGAGTGAGAGAACGGAGTGGGTACCTTGCATTCCTAGAATAATGTGACATATTCTTTAGACACCCAAGCAGATAGTATGTCATATTTAACAAACGACCATGTCTTAAATGATTCAAAAACACAAAGTCATGCTGGTACACTACCTGATAACGTCCCTCGCAGGTAAGGTAGTGCTTGACAAACTCTGCAACCTTCGGCCATGGAGGCGGTAGTGAATTAAGCACAACACCCCTGCCTTTAGGCTGGACCCGCTCTCCAGGTAGAAGAAAGTCCTGTTGTGCATTTAAAATGATGTGTTTTTGACTGAACCAACGAATGCCATCGGCCGGTAAACCTGAAACCTGCGCTATATCCTCCTCAGTTACTGGAATTCGTACTCCTTGAACAGTGGAGTAACCTTCCTCTAAATTACGTGTGAATTACAGGACTTGCTGAGAGTCGAATTCCTGGAGCCTTCGGAAATAATCCACCCAGCCTGCTTGCTGAAAAATTTGATATGCCTCTGGGTGAAATTCCAATAGAGCTGTTGAACCAGGTTCATTACGAATAGCATTACCTCCCATAGTTACTGGCCTTAGTGAAATTCACAGGACATAGCCGAGTTACTGCAGCCGAAACAGAGTAAATATTGAAAAATGAGGTTGAGACGTAATAAGACAATGATGGGCTGATGAGACACGGTTGTGGTAAAAACGACGGTGATTGGCATATCGTGAAATGATTACAAAATTTTGGTATTCCCCCCAATTGCAGTCATAATGATAAGTCTGAATGTACGGAGATTTTGGCAATCATGTTGCAATCTTCTCATTAACTATAGTTTAATATTTACACATAACAAATGCATACCTCATGTTTTACCTTCAATTGATGTGTTGCAATTATAATATGGTTGCTAATAGATCACCCATAGTTATAAAAAGGGTTTTGAGGGTATTTCTATGAAAAGCTTTTTATAAACATAGGAGGCAGAAGTAAAGGAACAATATTATAAGGATCAATAAATTATTTTCACAATAATATTTATTCATCCTTTTTAGAGGGATTAATGCTTCGATTACAGAAAAATGGAAAGAATTAGTGTTCCAGGTGGAAAGGGTTGGTGTTTTCGTAACGGGAAAAATTGGTGTTTCAGCAACGGGAAAAATGGGGAAAAATTGGTGTTGCTGTAGAAAAACAAGAAAATGTTGCTGAAAAGTAATGTGGGGGATTGAAGTGGAATGATAATGTTTCCCATAATGAAACCGGATCCTGCTTGCAATACAATTGTTCTTTTCAGCCAGCCTCCCAATCTGAAACCTACAAAATATTAAATTGTAACATGGCAACCCTTGACAGGGATTATTAGTTAAAATATCCTAATCTTGTAAGAAATATATAATACAAAAATTAAATGCAATGAGGGGCAGTAGGCTCCCCTAAAAAGACATAATATGAATCTTCCATGCAAGTGGCCTTAAAATCTTCTTTAGAAATACGTTGCTGGTACAAACGGAGCCAATACCCATTCACTAACAATGGTGTTCTAGAGTCATCAATTGTTAGGAGCCTTACTGTACCATTTGGAAAAATAGTATCTATTTCATAAGGTCCCAGCCACCTTGTTCGCAGTTTTCCTTGAAAATTTTCAAACCGAGAATCATACAATAAAGCCCAATTACCTTTTTGGAACTACTTATGCTTAATAGTTTTATCATGCCACTTGGTTCGTTGTTGTTGGATCATAGTTGCTTGATGGATGGCGTCCAACCTCTTTTCATCCAATTCTTGAAGCTGCTGCAACCTAGCTGTCTGTGCATCAGACAAGTTAATGTTAACAGCTAAAGCAGTTCTTAAGGTTTTAATTTCAAATTCCACAGGAAAAACAACACTTTTACCATAAATTAATTCATAAGGTGAGAAACCTGTAGTATTCCTCCAGGTAGTTCTGTAAGCCCATAATGCTTCAGGCAGCCTTTGAAACCAATCCTTTCTATTCTCTTTTACTGTTTTTGTTAAAATGGCTTCTATGACTTTATTTGTACTTTCCACCTGACCATTGGCTTGGGGATGGTAGGGTGTAGTCATTTTATGATTAATATGATATTTCTGAAGTGTATCTTTAAAACCATGAGAATTGAAAGGAGGTCCTCCATCTGTGACTAGCTCTCTAGGCACTCCAAACCTAACAAAGGTTTCTTCAAATAGAAAGGTTAAAACAGATTCCTCATTAGCTCTAATATGCGCCTTAGCTTCCACCCATTTAGTGATATAATTTGTACAAACCAATATATAAACTCTTTGATTAGATGGGGGATCAATAGGTCCTATAAAGTCTAGAGCCCATCTTTCAAAGGGTTCAAGTATTACTTGAGGGTTTAGAGACATTTTATCTCTGTGATTAGGTTGACCCATTCTCTGACAGCTATCACAGGCCCTAACATATTTCTTTGCATCCTTGAAAAGTGAGGGCCAATAATAACCCATTATGAGAACTTTATGTGCTGTTCTTTTATCAGCAAAATGCCCTCCACAAGGGCCATCATGACAAGCTTTCAATATATCATAAACCTCATCTTCTCTAATGCATCTTTGAATTTCCTGATCAAGTCTTGTATGAAAAAGACACCCACTTATCCAGTTGTACCGAGCACTTTGTTGAATGATTTTTCTTTTCTCTCTATGTGATAGGTGTGATGGTAACTTTCCTGCAACCAAATAATTGGCAATGTCTGCATACCAATGTGAGTGAGCAGATACTGCAAATAAATATTCATCAGGAAAGGAATCATCTACTGGAGTATTATCATCAGTTTTTATCCGAGAAAGGAAATCAACAACTACATTTTCTTTACCTGGTCGATCTACAATTGTAATATCAAATTCTTGTAGTAATAATAACCATATGGTAACTCGAGCATTGGTAACAGATTTATTCATTAAATACTTAATGGCCGAGTGATCAGTATGAAAAAAAGTAGGGTAACCAGTAATATAATGTTGAAACTTATTAATAGCATAAATGACTGCTAAAAATTCATTCTCAGTAACCATGTAATTAAGTTCAACAGGGGTCATATTCTTACTAATGAAATAGATAGCATAAGGAAGATTGTTTTCTTCTTGACCCAAGATAGCCCCAATTGCAGTGTCTGAAGCATCAGAGGCTATATGAAAGGGAAATACCCAGTTAGATCCCCTTAGAATAGGAGCTGTAGACAATTGATGCTTAAGTTCATCAAATGCTTTTTGGCAATCATAAGTCCACTTGAATTCAACATTTTTCGTAAGTAACACAAACAAAGGAGAAACTATTTTAGAAAAATCTTTGATAAATCTTCTATAATATCCAACATGTCCTAAAAAACTCCTTACATCAGTTTGTGTTTTGGGGATAGGAAGAGTCTGAATTACCTACACTTTAGATGGATCAACTTGAATCCCTAGGAATGAAATGAAGTGTCCCAATACAATTCCTTCATTCATCATCATATGACATTTTTCGATACTTAAGGCAAGATGGGCTTCTATACAACATTTAAGTAATTTCTCAAGGTTTTGTACTGCATCTTCGAAAGTCACACCATAAGAGGTAAAGTCATGCATAAATATCTCCAAAGAGTCATTAAGAATATCAGAGAAAATTCCTATCACTTCTCTTTGAAACATTGCTGGAGCATTACATAGTCCAAATGGAAGAACTCTATAGGCAAAAATTCCCCATGGACTGGTAAAAGTGGTCTTGTCTTGGTCTTGGGGTGCAATTTTGATCTGGTTATATCTGCTAAAACCATCTAAAAAGGAAAAGAATCTCTTTCCCAACAAACTGTCAAGCACCTGATCAATAAATGGCAAGGGGAAATGATCTTTTTGAGTAGCTTTGTTTAAGACTCTATAATCTACACATACTCTCCATTTTCTGTTTTTCTTAGGTACTATCACCAACGAAGAAACCCATTCACTATCAGATATAGGATATATAAACCCTGCATTAAGCAATTTTTGAAGTTCTTCTTTAACAATCTCCCTCAGATTAGGATTCACTCATCGCTGGGGTTGACAAACTGGTTGAGACCCTTCCTTAATATAAATACGATGGGTACATAATTAAGGAGAGATACCCTTCATATCTGTGTAGTCCCATGTGAATGCTTCCTTATTTTCATGAAGTAACTTCATTAACTATTGTGGTTCAGCATCTGTCAAGTTAGGGTTTATGTTTAATGTTTTGCCAGGTTTGATTTACACTGTTATACTCTTAGAAGGGTTATCAGTTGATGTTTGAGATAAATTTTCAGATTTAAGGTTTTGTTGTGTTTCAGGTTCCAAAATTCCAGTTAACTGATTATATGTTTCAGAAGCAATCGAGGAGGGTTTAGAAATAAAGTTACTAATTACTTCATCCTCGGTAGTTTCTTTAAAGGTTAAGGCTTGCCCAATGGGAAAAATGGGTTGAGTGTCATCATCATAGTCTAACCATACATAATTATCATTGTTAATCATAGGTGTAGCATGAGGGTAGAGAGTGAGCTGCTTAGTTTCAGATCCATTAGAAATTGTCATTGAGCCCGATCTACAGCTGATAAAGGAATCTGCCGTAGCCAGCCAGGGTCTTCCCAAAATCAGTGGATGTCCCTCCAACTTTGTTTTGGTCTGTAACACAACAAATTCAGCTAGGTAGTTCCAATATTCGACTGAAATGATTAGGTCTTCAATAACCCCTTCTAGTTTGATTGTGGAATGATCAGCTAGCTCTAGGATAGTTGGTGTCTCTCTAATTACATTCTTCAGCTGTAATAACTGTGCATTTTCAAGGGTCATAATGTTTATAGTAGCACCTAAGTCTACCAGAACTCGTGAAACAATAGTTTTTCCTACCTGTACTATGACCGTAGGATGACTAGGATCACCATATTTCACGAGAGGGGTTTTTCCTGACATCAAAGCAGCTAGATCACCCATCACATGAACTGTAAGAGGATCTTTAGCTTTCCTACCAGGTTTCTTGATGCAAATGTCTCTAACGGTTTTGGCATAAATTGGTACATCCCTGAGTGCTTGCAAAAGTGGAATTTTAACATACAGATTTTGCAATTCCCCTAGAAGATTAAAAGCAGGTGGCTCAGGTGTCTTAGTGAGAGCCAAACGCTCAGGGAATGGTGGCTCTGTTGTTTCAACAATTTTATTAGAAGGTGGCTCAATTGTTTCAACACCCTTATTGGATGATTTATCTTTTTCTGTCTCTTCTTTATCAGAGTCAGAAGAAGTGATATCATCAATAACAAGCTCAACTATTCTCCCAGACCACAAATGGATATCATTACACTGCACAGGGAAAACAGGAGATATAGGCTGGTTCTGAATATTGATGACTTGCACAACTTTATTATTATTATTAGGGTTAGGGTTCGGTTGTACAGGTGGCTGGGCTCTCATTGTCTGATTATTTGACAGAGCATTTGATGGTAGAGAGAGAGATTGCTGATACTGAGGGAATTGGTTTGGAAATGGCATTTGCTGAGCTCTCTAGCCTGGGTTCCATTAATTAAAATAAGATTGTTGTAGAGACCAAGGAGTCCACATTGTAGGATCTACAAAGGGAGGATTTGTTTGCTGCATGGGTGGGAAGCTCATTTGGTTGAAGGGTGAGTATTGCATTTGATTGAAGGGCGGGTAATTTTCTTGAAAATAAGGATAATTATTCCAATGATTAAATGGCATATTAGAATTCGTACCTTGTCCTTGTGGTTTCCATTGCCTTCTCTATGTCAGCAAGTAGACTACTTCAGCTTCCTCTTTAGTTGGTTGCAATGCTGCTTTTATTCCTGGTAAAGAAGGGCATTGTTGAGTCTCATGGTCCTTTTCGCAAATGGTGCAAATTGGTACCTCGTCCAGTGGGAATTCCCTTAGTGGGTGTTTTTCTCTGCATTTAGGGCAGAAAATGGCCAAAGTAGCTTCTACCTCTGCCTACTTCTTTTTAACCTGCAAGGTATCAATTTGTGAAGAAAAAGAGCTTAACATTTTAGTTTTAAATTCTTCAAGTAAATTACCTATTTCGGCTCTTGTTGCTCCCCCACTGGCTGATTTTTGGACTTTTGAATATGTACTATCCCTGCTTTTTGGTCTGTTTATTGCTCCTCTTGAACATCTCTTATAGAGGTTGACAATCTCATCATATGATTCCTTAGAAATATCCCCTTTAACAAGCATATTTAACATGTCTAAACAATCATCTCGCACTCCTTTCAACAGTATTGTCTTAAGAATATCCTTACTCATATTAGGGTGGTCGGATCTCTGCAGATTATATTGTAATCTCCCCATGAAATCCTCCAGATTTTCGTCCTCCTTTTGAACCATATTAAATAGTTCCTCCTTTCTTTCTCTTGTCCAGCAATAGTCTTGATATTTGGCCAGAAACTTCTCCTTCATCTGCTCCCATGTTGTGATCACATGTCCTCCTAGGCTCATGAACCATCTTACTGCATTTCCTTTTAATGTTGCTAGAAATAACTTTAACTTTTGAGGATTAGTAACATAATCATAACTTTTGCACAATATATCAAACTCAAACAAAAATTCATCAGGGTCTTCAGATGATAAACCATGGAAGTTAGGTAGGGTTGAGAGTGGAATGTTCTTCATAGGAGTTGCCCCTCTGGGAAGATCCTCAATAGGGAATTCCAAGGTGCAGAGAGAATTCTTGCCTCTTCCTTCTCTTCCTCCTCGTCCCCCACAAAAGAGTCCTTCATTGTTTCCATCCATTGGTTGTTCTCCTGTTGCACTTGCTTGGTCTTTAGCGCTTTCTGTCAGGCTTTCAATATTCTGAACTGGTTCCTCAACTTCTACTGGCCCGTCAATATCTTCTATTGGTTCTTCAATATCTTCCACTGACTCCTCAGTTTGTTCTACTGTCTCTTCGGCCCTTTCAGGTCCCACTACTTCCTCCGTTTCGTAGTTCGTTTGGAGAGAGTGCTGAATCTGTGGCCTCTGAAAGCTTATTCTCTGAGATGTTTCAGCTTTTGAGATAATGTCGTCAATGAAAGTTTTCCTTCCTCCTCTATCTTTGCCCTTGCCACCTGTAGGATTAGTTTTTTGAATGAGTGACCGGAGAATCCACAGTATGAATGTTTTTGTGCCAACGTTTCAAATCCCAAATGGGATCCATCATCAGGACATAAGAATGATGACAAAAGATGAGCTGCTTAGGGAAATAAATACTAATGAGGAATAGGATCAACATACTGTCGGTTGGGATAATTAATAAATTAATTTTTATTAATTAATTATATAATTATATAATATATTTTATCAATTAGTTTTATTTTATTAATCTTATTAATTTAATTTTATTAATCTCATTAAAATAAATGAAATTGCTAAATTAATTTTAACCTCATTTCGGTTAGCATTAATGAAAAAGTAGGTCAGAATTCCGATAACTGGGTGAAGCACAATCCGCATAATATAAACAACGCAGAAGGCAGCACGCTTGATTCCTTGGTTAATACGCAAATGGTAGTTCATAATTCCGATGGACAGGTGAAGCGCAACGATAACTACGACATAATTAGCACTGATACGCATAGGGTAGGTGGTTACCAAGGTTTGGACAGCGTATCAGTCCAAAATTCCGAAAGTTCACAAAATATGAACAAGGTATTGATTAGCGCAGGTGAAGTTCTAGAAAGCATGCACAACACAGAGGGGAATTTATTAATAAATAGCTTTAATGGTGGCACTAATGGGTATATCAATGGCGTATATGGTAATGGGTTAAAAAATGAATGCTTAAATAATACCGGAGAAGGCAGAAACAATCATGATGATTCAAGGAGCTCCAAGGATGGCAATGGAATAAACAAAAGAAAAAGTCAGTCTTCAGCAAGCCAGGGTGAGTCAAAATTAAAAAGAAAAGTGGTCAATCTGTCGTCTCAGGAACTAGATCCTGAAGTAGTTAATGTTCTCAGCAAAGGTATGGGGTTTGCTGTGACTCCTAAAAACCTGCCTATTGAAAAGATGGTATGTAGCATAGAGGAGGGGATTAATAATCTTCCTTTAGATGATAAGGAAGCGCCGAGACAAGAATTTTCTCTCATCATGAGGAAAGCCAAAACCCCCAAAAGCAACCTGAGTAAGGAAGAACAAAAGGCCTTCAGATCCTTGCGAAGCAATGACAAGATTGTGGTTCTTAAGGCAGATAAAGGAGGAGCAACAGTAATCTTGGATAAAGAGGACTATGTAAGGAAAATGAATGATCACCTAAATTGTGGCAGTTATAAGAAGCTGAACAGTAATCCCATCCCCAAAATCATGAAGGATGTAAAGAAGATCATCTCATATTCCAACCTTGATGATAAAATAAAAAAGAAATTAATCCCTACCTGTGAATCTATCCCTAGAATCTATGGATTACCCAAGATTCATAAAGAATGGGTTCCCCTTAGACCCATAGTAAATACTGTTGGTTCCCCAACATATGAGCTTGCTAAGTATGTTGCTAAAATTCTTAAACGCCTTGTCGGTAAGACTGATTCCTTCATCTAAGACTCCCAGGACTTTGTAAATCTCATTAAAAATGAAAGGTTTGAGCGTGATGACATCCTTGCGAGCTTTGACGTGGTATCCTTATTCACCAAGATACCTCTTGATGAGGCCATTCAGGTTATAAAAGATGTTACTGATCTAGGGACTGCAAAATTCACTGAAATCTGCTTAAGGTCTACTGTGTTCACCTTCCAAGGAATATTTTATGAACATACATTTGGAGTGGCAATGGGATCTCCCCTCTCGCTGATTGTGGCCAACCTATACATGGAATACTCTGAAAAGAAGGCCCTTGAATCATATCCTTTAAAACTAGCCTGGTGGAAGCGATTTGTGGACGATACAAATATAAAATGGACTCATGGTAAACTTGAGCTTGACAAGTTTTTCATTCACCTAAATTCCATCTCTCCAGAAATAAAATTTACTATGGAGCTTGAGGAAGACATGAGCATCCCATTTTTAGACGTTCTAATCATCAGAAAAGAGGATGGCTCTTTAGGGCATAAAGTCTTCAGAAAGTCAACCCACACAGATTACCTTCATCCTGAATCCCACCATCACCCAGCCCAGAAGTTTGGGGTTCTAAACACCCTTGCCATCAGAGCCCTTAGAATCTCTGACTCAGAGCATCTGAACGAAGAAAAGAAGCATTTGGTTTCAACCTTCAAGAGCATAGGCTACAAAGATCAAGAGATTAAAAGAGCCATAGAGAATGCTGAAAGGAAGTTGTTATCTCATGAACCTAAGGCTCAAGACCAGCCTTAGGTTGGTAAAGTTTTTCTACCTTATATCCATGGAGTCACAGACAAAATCGCTAAAATCCTAAGGAAGAAAAACATCATCACACATTTCTCAGCCCCTGGAATGATTAGGCAAGGTTTGAAGTCTGTAAAGGATGATATTGACAAGCAGCAGCTCAAAGGAGTCTATAAAATGGATTGTTCATGTGGAAAAAGCTACATTGGTGAAACAGGTCGCTCCCTCCGGACAAGGCTCAAAGAACATGGCGCTGATATTAAGAATGAAAGATCTCGGACTTCAGCCTTGGCAGAGCACTCTGCAAAGACTAAACACCATATCTGCCTGGAAAGCGCATCAATTATCGCAAGGGAGGAACAACAGCAGAGACAAAAGATCAGAGAAACGCTTGAAATCATCAAACATCCTCATAATCTGAACAGAGACAATGGTATGGAGATTAGCGGGAGCTGGCTTCCCTTGATCAAGGAATCAAGACCGCAAACGCATCCCAAGTATGGCAGTTAATCAGGTAAAATATTCTAAAAACCCTTTTAATATTAACAAATATATAATAATACTAAAAATTCATAATAATAAGAATTTCTATATATTAATAATATCATTGAATTACATATTCATTAAATATATATCAATATTAATAATATATTATTATCACAGTAATAATAAATATTAGTTACTTAATTAATCAATCATATATTATAATATATTAATATCTTCCATATATTATAAATCGCTATATATACTATATATATATAATTATATTATATATAATTCATGTATTATAATATAGCTTTAGCATATTATTAGGTTTATTAATATTCTCATATTATATATATATATAACATTAGATTATATTATTTTAAATATTAATAAAAGTAAATTAAATTAATTAATAAAATAATAAGTTAATTAATATAATTAAAATGAAGTAAAAAATAAAATTATAACATATTAATAAATAAAATTAATAAAAATTAGTTAATGAATATAAATAAAATAAATAATCAAATTTAAATTTATTATTTTAATTAAAATTAATAGAATAATATAAATTAATAAATAAAATAATAATTTAATTAATTTAATTAATCAAAAATTAAAATTAAATTTAAGCAATTTCATTTATTTTATGAGATTAATCAATTAAAATTAATAAGATAATAAAAAACTAATTAATAAATAAATATAATAATTAATAAAAATTAATTTATTAATTATCCCAGTCGACAGTATGCTGATCCTATTCCTCATTAGTATTTATTTCCCTAAGCAGCTCATCTTTTGTCATCATTCTTATGTCCTGATGATGGATCCCATTTGGGATTTGAAACGTTGGCACAAAAACATTCATACTGTGGATTCTCCGGTCACTCATTCAAAAGATGTAAACCACAGATCTCTTAAATCCAGGATTAGTTTTCCTGCGTCCTCTTATGCATCCTGTACATCTAAAAGAAAATCATTAATGCTCTTAAAATCTACGGTTTCCTTACCTGGCAACGGCGCCAAAATGTTGGTCACTTTAATTGTTTATTAATTAAACAATCAGGGGCTACATAAATTGTCAACCCAGGGAAGTCTGGTTATTTCAAAGGCAACTGCGTACTATATGTACTCAATCCTAAAAGCAATAAAAGTTGTAGTACAAACAAATCGCACCTCGCTTTAATGACTGAAACTCCACTCTGTGTTACAACAATTACACTCTATTGCTGATAATCACCAAGGAATACTTAATTTCATTCAAATGGAAGGGAATCAAGGAGAAAGCAATGGCTATGCTTGTAACAGAGAACATGACCCTATTCCCAGAGCAGGAACCTTCAGCACCTGCTCTGATTATCGAGCTTGCCAACTTACTCTGTAAACTCAACCACCAATAGAACACTCATAAATAGACTGGAAATAAATTTAAACAATACAACAATCAATTGGAGAGAAAACAGAGTTTCAGCAAGAGTATTATAAACGATATTCAATAAACAGTACTGTTAACAAGGTATGGATAAAAACACACTTAACACACTGCAGAAATATAATGGGTGAATCTTGTGATGAAGGTGGGCCCTGTCCTTCTCACAAGATTCCTTAGGAGACAAGAACTAGAATAAAATGTTCAGAACCAAACTTTATTCATCCATCAATATGTCGTATTACAAAAAGGATTTCAGTCCTGTTCGTTCAACTAAACCTTTTTCCGCAGTCTGTTCATCCCCCTTCTAATGTAGATGTCTCCTCTTTATAAAGAGGAGACATCTATTACAACAGATTTACATTGTGAGTTCTATTTTACCCCAATTATACAAA
Source organism: Pinus taeda (assembly GCA_000404065.3). NCBI lineage: Eukaryota > Viridiplantae > Streptophyta > Pinopsida > Pinales > Pinaceae > Pinus > Pinus taeda. Next base: position 5,973 of record APFE030836082.1, on the reverse strand, counting down.
AATAGGAAATGTTGTTACAGTGATGCCATCTTTTGTTATATCCAATGTAACGACTTCTTTGGTGATCATAATCCGGTCCCTTTGTTGCTCTCCAAATCGGAATGCAAATCTCAATTGTTTCAGCTTCGAGATTTGCATGTTGTCTTTGCTGTTTCAGCAACTGCAAAAATAGTCTTTGCAACCTCCAAGCAATTTCAGCATTGCGGTCTGCACATCATTCTTTAACTGTTCAGCAACTTAACAATTCAGTAATTAACTATGAAGATAGCGTAATTATATGTAAAATAATTAAACATATAGTGATGAGAAGAAACATTGTGTACCTTTGGAATAATTGGGTTAAAACACTAACAAGGACTTTAAATATAAGTTGAAAAGGATGACATCATAGCAAAATATGTAGTCAAAAAGGAATAATATGAGGTCCTAACACCTGCTCAATACCTATGCATCCTCATTATCCTTACCTTTTTTCACTAGATATATGTACTATAATTAATACGCACCCTTTTTATGACTAGCTTTGCCTGCATAGCTGTCACCATCCTAACTGATGTTTCCTTCTTCTTATCCTGTAAGATTCTTTGTTCTCCATTGTCATCTAAGCATTCAATGGATTTTTCATAACAGTCCACCTTGGTCCTATGCAGATACAACTAGTCCATACCCAAAATATACTATATGATCCCATCGACAATACATTCAAATGTGCTAATGTAGGCACACCATTCAGTTCAAATGCACAAGCTCTTACCCAATGATAAACTCTCTTCTTTGTACCTGTAGCCAACTACACTAACCAGGATTCTGCATGAACTTCTTTATTCAAACCACACCTACCCACCAAGTCAGGACTAATATAACTATAATTATATCCAAGGTCAATCAGAATAGAAACAACTTGATCACAAAGCTTACCATCCATCTCAATGGTAGATGCCTGACGATCTGCTTGCCTATTATCCAATGCTGCATATATACGAGGAATACTATGCCCGACATCCCCAATAGTTCGTGCCTCCTGTGCACTATAAGTCTGAGGCCTACCAACCTAATACTGTAGACAATATCTCTTGAGATTCTCTTTACTACATATCCAACACTCCAACCATCCGGTACCATTACCTCTATTGCGCTATTGTGACCCATGTCCCTGTGTAGCTATGTTGAACTTATTGTATCGTGCAACATTCTGTTTCTCTTTTACATGCTGAGGTCTTGTTCTTTTTGGCTTCCATTTACCTTTATCTTTGTCTTTCCCTTTCCAACCTTGCTAATATTCTTTCTTACATTTAGACTACTCATAAGAGTGCTTCAATTTCCCAATAACTTCCTCCAATGATTGAGGTTCATCATACTCAATTTGATCCTTAAATTCTAATGGAAGTCCACTTACAAATATCTAAAATTTAGTCTTTTCATATTTAAGATAAGGTACATACCTCAATAGCTCCAAGAACTTATTCATATACTCCTCATGTGTCATCAATCCCATTTTTATCTCATATAATTCCTTGGCTTTGTTGTCATAGTATCTCTATGATAAATACTTCTTCCTGAAAAGTCTCTTGAATTCATGCCAAATCAACTCTTTTGTCTTGATGTATCTGACCCGCTTCACATCTTCCAATGAGATGTTTACTTTACCTTTCATGTTGAAGATAACTACTCTGGCCTTCATATTATCTATGTAATTATGCAACTCAAAGAACTTCTTCATCCCAAGAAACCAAGCCTCTGCATCCTCTGACTTCGTCAAATCTCCATCAAAAGTAGGTGGCTTCGCTTTCTTAAAGTCATATGACAAGCATCCCCTATCACTCCTCCTGTAAGGGTGATAAATATGATGATCATAGTGCCTTTTGGAACTAGAACTAGAATAATACCTGTGTCCATCACCTCTCCAGTCCGGAGTATCCAAGAAACTTCCATATCTAACCATGTTATCCTTATTTGACGTATGACCACCATGAGACCTACTACCATATGCCCCATTATTTCCATTATCCTATCCATAGATGATCTGGAGTGGTCCCTGTCTCTGCAAGTCTGACAAACTCTAAAGAGTTACTGCATTGACTTATACTGTTTCTCTTATGCCTACATGATTATATCATTATCTTCTTTACAACTCTTTATTTATTCCTTTAAACTCCTCATTGTGTCTATTGAGTCAAAATAGTGCCCAACACCATGCTGCTCACTTGATTCATATGGAAAATATTTGTAGTCTACCATCTTTCTAGTCATCTTGATCTCTTCCTGCAAGGCATACTATGTTAGCTAAAACAAATCATAAACAAACCAACGTACCTTAGTATAAGTTGGGGAGGATATCTCATCTGCAAGACTGAATAGATTAGCACAATACATATATAAACATAACCATATCAACATTTAATCATCATCTCAACCATTATCTAGTCATCAATGCGTGACCATACCCACCACATATCATGACCTCATGCATGACAATTACACCCATATCAATGTATGTGTTATCACTCAAAACCATAGTTCACCTATGGCCAAAGATTCATATATAAATTTTTTTTTTTTTTTTTGATAGGTTCTTAGGTGTGTCACTTTGAGATTAGTTTTCCAAAGGTATTGATGTGAGTCCTTGTAAAAAAACGTTAGATACCATCTCTCATGATAGTTAAAGCATGTCGTGTCTTGATTACATCATTCTGATTTTGCACAGTTTCGCAGCGCGATATGATTGGCTATTTTAGCTGCATAATCATTTTTCCACCTTTCCGCAACATATCATTGAGCAGCCATTTCGTAGCGCGGTATGTCATTTCATAATTTCCTGCGCTACGAAATCGGGGATTCGGGTTTTTTCTGCAGCATATTTCCTTGAAATGTCAAATCTCGGGAGGTGAGTCATCAGAACCGTTCATATGTGTCAGTCGACATCCTCTCCAGGTCATGATAGGATCCATTCCACCATTAGATATAGGATCACACACATGACAATTATTTCAATAAATCTTATGAGGTATGGTAGTGTAATTATGTTTATTCATGATGCATTAACGTGCCTATTCTATGATAAGCGTTTGAAAAAACACAAGGAAGCCCGAATTCTCATTTAAAAAGAGACTACTGCAAGCGAGCCTGCATTCCGAAGCCGAAGCTGTTGTGTAAATTGGATTTGCTGATTAAGTTCTCTGTGCAAGAATTTTCTGAGCGAGATGGAGAAAAGAGAGCATAGATCCGAGAGATGTCTGAGAACTGAACCAGAAGGACTTGACCTCACGCTTAAAGATGAAGGTGTTGCACGAGCTTTCAAACAGGTTGGTTGCTGGAGGTTCTGTGAAAAATTGAAGGGTGGACACACAGAGGTAACTAAAGCCTTTGCACTAAATTTCAGTGGTTTGAATTCTAAGGTTGCATTACTAGAGTTCCCTGTGTCTCCGCAAGCTATTTCTGCTGTCACCGAAATTCCAAGAAGTGGTCAGGAATGGTTTAAGAATTATAAGTTTGATATGACCCCATGTAAGGAGTTTCTGAAGGATCAATATGCAAACGAGGACCTTACTAAGGCAATGCCAAGGCATTATATTAAAGAGCAATATGCTCTGCTCCTCACAGCCATTCAGAAATACCTCACATGCGAGGGAAGGTACACTAAAGTCTACTCATACCACTTCAAACTTTTGCTACATTTCACAGGGAAGGTGTCCATAGACATCCCTTTTTATTTATTCAGGAGTCTTGGTAAAATGTGCGACAAAGTTCAATTCAAAAGGGATAATTATGAGACATCTCTTTTCCATCATGGTTTAATTAAGTTGTTGGTGTTAGATAGCCTGCATAAAATCGATAGGGATTGGGACTCTTTCATTTTCATGTCGGGTTTCCAAAGCAAAACAGGTCTTACCCCATTACCAGACAGGGAAAAAGAAGGAAAGATTCAAGAGTCTTCAATGGTTGAAGAGCCTATATTGGCTGAGCCTAAGAAGCAGGCTAAAGACCGAAAGAAGCCGAAGCATAAGTCAAGGCAATCAGAGAAACCCGTAGTCATAAAAGAGACACCAAAACCATCCAAGGAGAAGATTAAATATCAGAAAGTTGCATCAAAGCCAAGTGAAGTTGCACAAGAAACCAGGATCAGAACAAGAAGCCAGCTAAGCAGAGAAAAAGGAAAGTCAGTTGCAGTAGAAGATAGCCCCATGTCAAAGGCTAGTCTAAAGGATTTGCTGGAGGCAATTGACTTTGAACAAGCCACATCAGTACAGGTGGAGCCTATGCCAATTGACCTAACCCAGTCATCCCCTGATAGCTCCAAGAAATAAAAAGCCTCAAAAAGGCTAAGATTTGAGGAGGCTGGAAAAGAATTCATGGTCAAGCCTCGAAGGCCAATCACTAGGAGACAAACCCAAGCAGCGGAACAAGTTCAAAAAGGTGAGGAGACTGCCAAGGTAACAACAAAGGAAACCAGACCATTGCCTAAGGTAGAGAAAAAAGAGAAGGCAGAGAAGGCAGAGAAGGCAGAGAAAGCAGAGGAAACCAAAAGAATAATCTATACCAGAGGACAGGCCAAACAAAAAGGAAAGCAGATAGCTCAGGCAGAAATAACAAAGGAGAGCAGAAAGAAAGATGTGAAGGAGAAAGCTCCTATGGTCAAGAAAGACAAAACCTCATCCACCAAGGAGAAATGGGAAGCAGCTGACAAGGAGATGGCTGATTTAGAAAAGACAGTATCAGAGATTGCAGCCATGGAGAATGAACTTGCAAAGCTAAAGGCTCAGCTAGGCAAGTTAGCTGCTAAATAAATTGAAATTGTTTAAAGATCAAATGTTGCTCCAAGTTTTGTTTATTTTTCTTAAGATTAATTAGTTTTTGAGGCATGTATAAAAGGAAGGAAAATTAGTAATTTTGGAACCAAGGGTGAAGCTGTAACAGTCAAAGTAATTGAAGAAATTCATTGAAGACTGTGATTTTGCAAAGAACAGCAGTTTCGTAGCGCGCTACGAAACTGCTGTAGGTGACTGTTTTTAAAAGAAAATTCAAAAATGATGCTGAGGTCATCAAATTTTGTGAAGAAAGGCTTCGAGGATAGGAAGGGAATCATAAATGGTTGCCAAAGCCTTCAAAGAATGACAAATGTAAATCTTATTGCATAAAGGTGGAACCTTTTGTCTTTACTAAAGTTTTTATAAAGTACCTTTATGACCGGAAAATTAGGGTTTCTGGTAGGGTTACCAGAATTTTGAGTTCAACACCTGGCAGAGTCCATAAAGCGTCCAGATTATCAGTCATATGGTGTTATTGCATGGTCATTAAGGTCATTGTACAGCTTGAAGCACTTTTTGTTGGAAAATAAACATGGAATTAAAACAGGGACCGTGAAAACAGAGGATATTTCTTCATCAAAGGCTGAGTCAGCAACACAGTTGGAATCCAAGGCAGCCAATTCAGTGAATGCTCCTCAAATATATTTCAGCCACTACAGGAAAGGCACAGGTGTCAAAGACCAGGAGAGAATCATGCACACGAGGAGATAGTAGTAGAGTTTGATTAGAAATAGGACTCTATTGTATTAAAAGCACAATACCTCTGTATTTAATAAGTTAGTTTCAATATGGATAAGGTAGTTAATCATAGGTTTTCGAGCTCCCCTCATGTTGGAGGAGGAGACTCAAGATAGCTTAGTTTTGTTTCCTATATATAGGAAAAACTCTGATGTATCAAGGGTTGGAGATTTTTATCAAAAAGATAGAGTTTTCATATTGGTTAATGTAAAGTTTCTTTTCACAGTAATAGAAAGCATATTGTTTCTTCCCAAGATTCATCCTGTGTCTCAAATGTTCAGAATGTATGTGGTTTTGGTTCTATTCATCTTGTTTTACAATTCACTAGACATGCAATCACTCTGAATTCATCGTTGATGCTCAGACTTCCTGTGTATGTCTTGTTGAGTTGAAGTACTTCTTGGTAAATGTTTTGAACAGTGAGACATTA
>APFE030836080.1:4363-42755 GCA_000404065.3 Pinus taeda | reverse complement strand
AAAGTTAATTATTTATTTATTATACATGTCTGTAATTATTATAGTTGTTAATTGATATCTTGAGTTGATTGCTTATGTATTAAGTTTTTATCTAATTGTAATTTTATGCTAATTTTGCTTATTTGTTTTAGTTTCATTGAATCATTCTATGCACATGCAATATTTTCCTCTGGACTTCAAGACTGTTTTTCTCTATAGTTCTGCTCCTTTCTCTTGCTAATGATATTTCAATTGTAAGTCACTCTAAGGAAGTGGATTGAGTTAGTTTCGGTCATTAAGCTTGCCCTAATATAGATCTACTGCCTAAATTTTAGCAATTTGAACTTATACCATGGGATATCTAGAATACTTGGGCCTTTGCCCAATTTTCGTTTTGATTGCAAAAATCCTATATTTTTGAAAATGTTGCCTTAGATCAATTTTGTTGACCTCCCCTAAATTCTTGCTATTTACTTGTGATTCAATTTCCATATTGTCTATTAAAGGATGCCTTTCATCTCCCTTGGTGATTTTTTTCTCTTCTTTGAATGAGTTTGATCTTTGAGATCATCTGTCAGCAAGTGTGTTTTAGCCTTTATTGGCACTAATGACACGATCTAATGTTCCGTGGTAGTAGAAATGTGATTGTATAACCTTCTGAGTGTCCTCATGTCTTTTAACCATTTGGATGGAAGTTTCTTGGCATTATCCTTGGGCTGCTGCTTCCCTAAAGGCTTGATATGTGTGGGGATGCATTTGTCTTGAATTACACCACCTTTCACTTTATTTGATCTCTCACATAAATTTGAATAGGAGCTTTTGTCTACGGTGTAGGAACAACATCTCTTTAAAGTGGGTTCTACTTCTTCAACATCTTTTTCAATTTCATTCTCAAGAATGTTACCACTAAAATTATCTTTATCTTCAAGTAGAAATTGTGAAAAGTGTGGTGGATCAAGCATATTTTCTAGCTCATTTCCAACTATAACCCCCTTCACACCAGCTCGCATAGACAGAACTAGACGTGATTGTGATCAAGATTCATCACAATAAACCTATGACTTGGAGTGAGAAACCGTAACAAAACTGTGATCGTTCATAGCAATCAAACCACAAGACATCAAGTGTATTCTGATAGTGGATGCTCTGGTTTTCATATGCATAAAATGGGCCTCTCCTTCAACAAATTTGCATCTTAAAGTTCTTTCCTTTCCATTGGATTTAATTTTGGAATATGGACTCTTTTGAGAATTGCTTGAAGAAGATGGACGAGATACCCCACCTCACTCAACTCTGTGGGAATTTGTTCTTCATGTTGGTTCCCCTTGGATTGAGTCAAACTCGAGTTACATTATTCTTCTTCCTCTTGTTCAGTAGAGACTCCTTTGGTACACTTCACTCTTCTCTCTTCTTTCTATGCTATCTCTTTTTTGGGTAATGTTGTCCTCTAGTTAACATGTTCTTTCCTTCATTAGTGTTAGAATTATCCATTTTATTAGTAGTTTGATTCACAATAAGTGGCATAAAATATTATTCCTATCGCATTTGCAACTTGGTAAGCGAAGAAAGGCAGATATGAATCTTATAATTAAGGAAACACACAAAGAAATTGAAATAAAAAACTAGCTATTAATAAAACAAAGATATTTTAAACAGATACCCTATCTGAAGGCATTTAGTAAATACAATTTAAAGAAACAAGTTTATTTTAATAGCCTAGTATATGTACAAGAAATGCTGCTAGGAAATGTTTTCGGGAGAGGAAAATATGGAATACATACTAGAAATGCCTCAGAAATGTTTTCTAGCCATTTCATGATTTTGGTAGGCATTTTTTGCAAAATCAGAATGCTTTTTTTAAATAATGATGGATCCTATGATTAACCATTATTATAAATTTTAAAGTGGAAAGAGGATGAAGATAAACTCCCAAATCCTAAAATCAATACCAAATGTTTTCCAGAAAAGATAGGGCTTATACATTATAAATACACTACAAACCCTCCATTTTTGTTCACTGATATCTTACAACAACCTTGTGAATTTTTTGAATAGACATCATGTTTGCACGCTTTTGGAGATGATTTTGAGATGCAAGGTGAGACAGATACATAGTAGGAGTTGTTTTCTATTATTTTAGAGGGTTTCATGAATCTGGACCATTAGGATTTTTCATTCTTGAAATTTTCCTTCTTCATAAGGATAACGTCATCTACATGTTTGAATTCCTCCATGGAGGAGACTTCAATACCATTGTAAAACATACCAAGAGAGAACTAACCTCTTGGGAGGTATGGCACAAAGTTGTAGAACTTGTAAGGAGGAAGGTTTTGATGGCATAGGTTGGTCTATGTGGAAAGCTTTATGAGTGCTCCATGTTTATCTTTTACAAGATGTTACATGGATTGAGTGTTGTCAAAGAACCAAAAAGGAAAAAGATGAATACCAATTGTAAAGAACCAACATCAATTATGCATGGGCAGGGAAGCAAGTAAAAGAAGAGTTGGAGCTCGATTAACCTCTTCATCAAAAATCATAAAGCCAATGATTGCAGAGGGAGACAGGAAAAAGAAAAAATGTCATATGGTTGGAGGAAGTTGTCTTCATTTTTTTCTAATACTCGATCTATTTTACCATACTTGCAAGTACTAGGTGAGTCTTAAAATATCTTTCAAGTTTGATGTGATAACGAGCCTAGAGATAAGAACCAAGTGCAAAAGGTCATTAGTATCCAATAAAAATCTGACTTCATGTGGAGGAGGCTTTTCATCAGAGTTACATTGTATAATAATATAATAGCTTTTTACATCAATATTCGGAGCACTTTCAAGAATTTGATGAAGATATGAAGGGCTAATATGTTGGACATTTGGTTTACATTTATTTCTTCATTCATACCGCAATTCATCGTTGATGGTGTTTGGACTCTACATATAAATTTTGGAACTTTGTCTGATAATGTATCTAAGCCTTAAAGTAAATCTAAAGTTTCACATTTGTTTGTGTAATACTAATTATTTACATTATTATTTATTTTAATGTTTATGAAGTGGATTTATCATGGAATGAATTGTTTTATATTTTTTAAATTTGAGTATATTGTGAGTATTTTTTAATTTGTTGAGTTTTATATTGAATCCTTCCTGAGTTATTCCCAAGTCTAAGTCACATTGTTGCTCCTTGGATTTTCAAGTGAATCCTGAGTCTGAGCTATGTTTCAATAGGAGGGAGCGACAAAGTGGATAGCTGAGATGCAGGTTTGCATCCAACATGACTTTTAACATGGTTCAATCACCTTACTAGCATGAGAGGGTCTTATCTCCCGAATAGAAGAACAATATTGATAAGGGCCTTTAAAGGATGGGGATGCAAATCCAGAGGGACCAAACTTCAAGATTTCTTTATCCAAAATAGATTCAGTTAAAGATTCATCTACAACTAGAAAAGGGTCCTAGTTAAGCTTGGGGCTACTTCAGGCACAAACACAATGAAAATAGAGTCACAGATCCATGATGATGTCTAGCATGACGAGGCCTAGCTTCAGTGAAGGTTACATTTTTTTTACTTGGGTCATGATAGAGGAATTCAACAATCAATGCTACAATGTTACAAACATCAAGTTAAATCGAGGGTTTGGTTATTTTGATGAAATGTTAGTTCCATACCTGCATACTTGACATAATCCAATGGAAACATGCAATCCTACCATTCCTGAAATCCTGAAAGCTATTAAGTCCGTTGAATTTTAATGGTATCTAATTTCTACTTTGTTCATATCAAATCCAATGAGGTTGGAACCACTATCCAACATTATTTCAATTTGATTGATTAGGAAGTGGGTCAATCACATATTCAAGGCTTCAAAGAAAGATTAGGATTTTGATAACATTACCAATCGCAACTTCTTAGTTTCCCTTAATTATCCCTAGACCCATTAGCCCAAAAAGTACGATGCACTAGTAGTTTATTCCTCAACTAGACTCATTGTTTCCATTTAACTTGAGTTTTCCTGGACACATATTTGGAGGTTTCCCAACATGAAAAATCCTAAAGAATATGTTTTCCCAAAGGCTAGCCTGCAACATATCGTATAATTAAAATATAAAGTCTTTGGCAACCTTAAACTGGGCACTAGTATGAGAATCCAATACCACACTAAGAGCATGTTTGTGCTAAAACAATTCACCATGCATTTACAACCACATTTTATCTTAAGGGTGAAATTTGTTCTATGTCTCATAACTCTATTTGAAGGACAAATGTCCATATCATACAATAGAGGCAAGCTTGAAATGCTTGTTCTATAGCTAGAAGTATTGTTATGACATTGTTCACACATCAACACTAAATATCTAACATATTGTGTGTATCCTTATATATGTTTGAGATTGCAAACTATCTATTCAAATAAATGCATGTATGAAACTTCTATATTAGAATACCAACCATCAATATTTTTGGTCTAGCAGTTTGGGTTGAATTCACAATAGTATGCTAAAAAGTGTCATTTCAATATCTAGAAATTAGGATATATAAATGTGCGATATATACTCTACATATTTGGATTATTTCCTTTTCAAATCTAACCTTTTTTAGGCTACATTTTAGTTGTTTGAACTTTGAATAAATTCCTGAATGGATTTCAATAAACACTCAACATATAGTGGTAAGACAGTGGTACCATAAATTGTGTCATCTCAAATATTTGATGTGCAAATTTTCATAAATAAAATGTCATCAATAAATAGTAAATACTTATCTGTATAGACACTTATGTTTAGGATTATATTTCCATTGGAGAGGTTATTTATGTTTGACTATAATCGTAATGTTGACAAGGTTTAGCTGATTGTTTTAATCATTTGCTCATAGAATATGCAAAAGGAAACGACTGTCAAATAATGGATAAAATTATGTTTCTCCTAATTTCATTTTCTGTTGTTCATGACAAGATAATCATGTTGCAGGAATGAGTTGTCCTACATTTTGTTTCATTTTTTGTATTATTTTTTTCCTCCCCTTTTTTTACGAGGATGTAGATTTCATTTTCCTGTTGATGGTATAAACACATGTTTAGAATTATATTTCTATTGGAATGGTTCTCTATGTTTGGCTATAATCCTAACGTTGACAACATTTAGCTGACTATTTTCATCAATTAATCATTGAATATGCAAAAGGAAATGATTGTAAAACTATGGATAAAATTATGTTTCTCCTGTTTTCATTTTTTATTGTTCATGACAAGATAATCATGTTCTAGGAATGAGTTCTCCTACAAATTCTTTCAATTCTTGTATTATTTTTCTCCTCCCCTTTTTTAACAAGGATGTAGATTTCATTTTCCTGTTGATGGTTTTTTCATATGTCTTATCTATCCTCAAATGATGGTAATGGAGATGGTCTTGAGAAGTAGTTGTAGATACAGACTCTATCAGAGGTTAATGTTACAATACCACCTCCACCTAGTACTAGAAAAAGGTTTCATTTTTTGTGATGTAAGGAAAAGTTATATAACTACAGGGATGAAAGGAAACCTCATGTCTTAGCTATAAGTCATTTATTTTCATTTCTTAGTTATAATTCATATGTTTGATTTTTAGCTTTATCAGATCAGTTATTTCACTAATCCAATATGCATGGCTTCTATTTTTCACAAGTCACTAGATGCTAGTTACTTGACATGATTTATATAACATCCAATTCTATGCCACTTATACTTGAAGACATAGATTACACTGATTAAAATGATATTCATATTTTGATTGGTTTACTCAAAGCATGATTTTAAAAAGTTTTGTAAATCCAATGTGGATGTTATTTTTGTAGTGTGAGTTCTTTGCACCAGTAAGGTTAGGTGACTCCATCTGGAACATAGGTATACATGAAACGCATCTTTTTCATTCTTTATGTGTCTATTATTACTTATATCGTTGATGTATGGTTATTGATTGATGTAAAATAGAGGATGGAAAAGTCTTGCCAATCATATTTACAAAACAAAATCAAATAGACTCGTGGAATTGTGTTCTAAAGCGTGACCGAGAAATCAATACTTGAAAGGTAGAACCCAAGAGTAAAAAGCTATCTGACGTGGATCAGAGACATCGCAGACCATGGAAAAAGAATGATGGTATTGACGAGTGATCCTTGTTGATCAACTATAATTGTTAGAACATTGCCCAAATTTTAGTTATCAAAAATGGTAAGAATGACTCTAGCTTTAGTTGTAACTTGTACGAATTGCAACTCTAGCCATTGTTCTATTATTTTTCAATGATTTTTGATTTTCTAACTCCAACTAGTTTGTTGTGAAACTAATTAAATCTTTGTTGACAAATATATAGTTTTCAAATATTTTTTCTAAATTTATTTTTTGGAGCAATTTTTTCTTTTTACTTTAGGTACCATATATTGCTACTATGTGACATATATTATGATATAATTTCTTGGAGAGACAAAGAAACAAAGTTTATTAATTAAGCATATCTTTTTCACTTCTTAGCTACGTTATGGTTATATTTCAGTAGGGAATTTTGTGTACGCTGATGTTGTGTTGTCTCTTTAGTTTCTGTCAAGTACCAATGATTAATGAGGAATGTGTTCTTGAGCCACATGCATACATCTTATTCTAGTATTGATAGGGATCTCAATGGTTTTTAGGCATGGAAACAAAAAAATAGATGTTAGTGGGACCTCCAAAGTCTGTTTTGGATGAATTTAATGCTAACGATGACTCTGATTCCTTGTCATATAAAGAATGGCACAAGTCAAATTCAAATAAATAGAAGAAACTAAAGAATGCAAGTGAAGTTATTGCTTTTTGTCTAAGTGAATTCACTGGAACACCTTAACAGGATAAGGTGTTTAAGTCTAGCAATATGCCCTCTCCTACAATAGATATGCAATTTTTTCCCATTTCCATGTTTCTCAACTGAAAAAAGTTGTGCTGTGAAATCAATTTTCTCTTTAAGTTCACCAGTAGTTGGCAAAAGTAATACAAAAAATTCTTTCATGAGTGCGAAAAGGGCCTCGGTAGAATCGGATCTAGGTATTTGCGAAAACATCATCACACTTGGAGAAATTTATGACTGGGAGAGATGAGGACATGCCAAAGTATTCAAAGAAAACGAAAACAAAGGGGATAAAATAAAGCCAAGAAAAAGTGATTCTCTCAATTTTCCGAATTCAAATATGATATGTTCATAAGGTAGCCCCAGTTCTATTAATAAAGTACTGAGTAATATGTCTGGTAGTCATCATGCTTGTCTTATGCAATTTGTTCAACCTAATCATAATAGTTTTCAAATTCCAGTGAAAGAAAACACTCCACATAGACGAAAGAAAAATAATTCACCAACGAATGAGCATGTTGTGGGTAGAAGTGAAAAGAAAGTTATGGGGATTAAGACCCCTAAAACAATGGAAAAAGGTGGTCTTAAAGCCAGAGGTGACACAAGTGTTGGCTCATCTGAGCATTTTGGTTGATCCAAAATTTAGGGAACAATTAAAATCTTCTAGCTTAGATGCTGATCTATATGCCCTTTAATTGGAAATTAAATAAACGACCCAATAAACATGCAAGGTAAGTGAAGCAAGACAAAACAAAAAAATAGATTTTTCATCTTTCTCTTCATCAACACAGTGAGAAAGGCATCATTCCCTGGATGCGAACCTTCAGAGATCAAAATGAGTCAAGGGTTAGTTTCAAGATCTATCTATAAAATTCATCAACTCCATGCTTTATGGATTTTCTAGTTAAAACTTATGAAATCTATTCACTGGATTTTGCTACATAAGAGCTTGTTAAATACAACAAAATATAGATGTTTGGACATGGAAGTTAGTGATGGATTGTGTTGTTCAAAATAAAATTACATTGTTGCTAGTAATTGTTATTTGTGATTTAGTATCGACTCTTCTGTTTCATCAAAATTAAATTCATTTTGTACTGGTAGATAATTGAACACAATGCTTTTTTCCAATGTTTTGCTATCTTAAACTAAATTAATTATCATCTTATTGTTTGGTGTGCATTGTCCATTACTGAAAAGAGATATTCTTATTGTGATAAGTTTCAGAGTTTTTCATTGGTTGGTTGTTGTCATGTTTCGAGTGTGGAGTTGTCAAATTCTAAATTACATGTTTCCTTGGTCATTGTCTGTAGCTGACTTTTTCTTCTTTTTTCTTTTTTCTCGTGGTTCATGGTCCCCGAAGATCCATGTTACATTTAAACAACATTTTAGATATCATTCAAATATGTAAAATTTTTAATTTCTTATCTGAATTTTTACGTGATAAAGGAAAGATAAAGCTCCCAATTATAAAAAGTCACCTAACAGGAAGAACATTTAGATTTTTACTTTTTTTCACTCAAACTGTAACATATTCCACCTGTCTTCATCAATTCTCTTCTTCGATAGGCTATTCATTTATGATGTTTCCTTTACAATATCTGATCTAATCGATAGTTATAGGTCACTTATAGGCTATAAATGTCTTCAAAATTTCACTTCTAATTGAGTATTCAATTGAACATATTGAGTTTTTTATACATAACTAATTTTCCGTCTACCCGCTTTTCATAACTTCCATAACCATTAGGTAGTGACCTACAACGTTAATGTTATTTTTCTTGTTTAGTAAAATATTTGATAAGACTTTTCTAAGTTTTATAATTTATTGAAAGTTGTAGAGTTTACAATTTATAAGGTTTCAAGGTATAATTCTTTAAATTTTAATTCTTTAAAGGTTGCTAGCTCAATAGAAGAGCACTTGCTTGAGAAGCAGGAGGTTTGATTCCATTATGCATTGCTATTGATAAGGAATGGTGATGATTAGTTTTAGTTACACAGACACTTTTGACCATCACTAATGAGCTTATGGTGACATTTTTCGACCCTCAACATAATATGAAATGGTGATTCCCAATGAGTGCCACCATATATAAACATCAATATTGACGGCCATGAAAGGTTCATCACCATATATCACTTTTGTTGATATGAAATGGTGATGGTCACTATCCGTCATTATATTCATTATTTGTTATGGACCTTGAATGTCACCAATGATCCTATCATGACTTTTTTTTTATCCTCACCAAAATATGAAATGGTCACGGTCAATGAACATTGCAAAATATATGCATCAACAATAATAGCCATGAAAGGTCCATCACAATGAATCATTGTTTTTCATATGAAATGTTGATGGTCACTATTCATCATTATAATCATTATTCGTGATAGACCTTGAATGTCACCAAAACACCTACACTTTTGGCGATGCCAACTTTGGTGACATTCATTCTTTTATGGCTAAGGCCAAATTTCATCACCATTTCTTATATGAAATGGTGACGGTCATTATCCATCATTATAAATCATTATTGGTGTCTGAAATTGAACATAACCACAATACATATACTTTTTGCAATGCCACCTTTATTGATGTTCATTTTTTGGTGATGAAGGCTCTTTTGACTATCACCAATGAACTTATGGTGACATTTTTTTCCCCTCACGAGTGTCATTTTTTCTTCTAGTGTCTCCATGTCATGTGTCCATCGTTTATCAACATCATCATCATTTTGACATCACTTCCATCTAGATGTCATATTATTTTCCAACTTATCCTCATCATCTAATTGAATGTCTCCATCTGTCACTTGCCACATCATACCACATGTCATCTTACTCACATACCGGCCAATTGATTGCCACATCTCCACTTCTCTCCAACCACATTTTTCTACCTCTAAGTATGCCATGTTATCATTTGTACAGAGGGAATGCTTAGTCTATGTTTTTTTTTAGCCAATTCCTTTGTTAATTGAAAATATCTAAGGGCATGGATTCATTTTATTTTCAATGCTACTAAGATTTACATCTAGCGGACTATGTCTCCTAGGATGCGACCCTCATTAGATCTTCCAAGCTACAACAACTACTGTGAATGGTGCGAAACTATTTTTCATGCTAATGTATAATTTTATGTCTCCCAAGGTTTGTCTACAATGCTAGTATACCATTTATAAACCTCTAGTAACCTAATGTCTATCACTTGATAGGGAATTTCCCATTTTGAACCTTTTGTTTTTTGTCTCATGAAATCTATTACTATGGAATTGTCGAATATCAATAAAATTCTCATCCTACAGTTTTTGTCAACTGGAGCTCTTGTTTATCCATGTCAAGACCTTCTGAAATACAAGTTAGTTAATGGAAAAAATCCCATCCCCCACCTTTTCTTAGTGTATGGAATCAAGAGGCTTTATAACCTTGCTAACTTTGAAACCACCATAACTCCTTATCCCTTCGGAGATCTTCAAGGTGCAATACACCATTGGAAAGGTATTTATCAGGACTATCCAACCATGCAATTTGAAAGAGCACTTGAGATGATATTCTACAACAAAAACACATTCAAATATATAATCTCCATCCTTGACCTTAATTAGGTAGCAGAATCATTCAATATTCTTACCAAGACTCCAAAATAAATCTCGAACTCCAACTGAAGAGGAAACACACACAACACTCAACGGTTGAATGTATAAACACCATTAATACTAACGATTAACTCATCCTAAGATTTTCATCACTAAATTTAACACCAATGTAGGGATAACACCGCCAATAATCTCTCGAGCTGAAAACCTCCTTTTTATTTGAAAAAATTATAGAAATGTTTGCACCTCATGCTATCTGATCCATATCAGCACTTGATTTACCTTGGGATAAGATGGATATAGGAAAAAATTTTCCGTGCATAATCACACAAAACTTGTTAAAAATCTAGTTATTCTAATCATTTTAAATATGCTAAATATGATTAATATTAATATGGTCATTTTAATTTTAAATTTTCTCAGTTACCTCTGTTTGTTGTGATGATAAAGTCTCTTAATAAATTGAATGTTGAAAAATGGTGAAATAAAATTTTTTCATGCAAGATGACAATGTAATAATGTTGGATGATAGAAAATGTTAGTATTACAAATTTATTCAAATATAAATAGCCTTCATTGTCATTAATATCAAACCGTCTTCTTCTATTCGTGCTACTCTCACATGTCCTAGTTTTACCATCCCTTCATGTCGATGATTTGAAAAGGGCAGTTGAAATCATAGACCATTCAAATATTTAACTTGATATATAACAATAAACATCATACCTTACCACTCTTGCTCTCCAATATTAATAGTAGCTTTCTCCCGAATCAATCATTATTACTTAATAAATGTTAAACCCCATGTAAGTTTCAATGGTAGTTATTCTCTATTATTTCGTTTTGATGTAAAGAGACTAACAATGTTAAATTACGACAAATGGGAATAATAAGAATGTAGTCAATTACGAATAATATATAGTTTCAAGAAGAAAATATTTAAGGAAAATGAAATTTTTATTTCAGATGAAAATTCAAGTATTTTATTTATGGTTGAATTACTGTAACATACAAATCACTATACATTGTGAAAAAATATTTTATTCTTACATTGAAATCAATGCACATTATTAATCTAATTACTTTGAAATTAATGTATATCATACATCTAGTTACATCAAATCAGAAATAAAAATCTACGTTGGAATCAATTTATCTAGTGTGAGAAATCAAATAGGGTTAGAAATAACTATCTACATTGAAATCAATGAATTTAGTGAAAGCAATCAAATAGGATTAGAAACAAAAATATGCATGAAAATCAATGAATCTTGTGAAAGAAATCAAGTAGGATTAAAATTCAATATTTAGATAGAAATCAATGCATCCCCTACAATCAATCAAATAGGACTAGGTATCAACATCTGCACTAAAATCAACGCATCTATTTTAATGAAAAACTAAATATTCATTGCTTTCTAAATCCAACTTATTTTACCCTTTGTAAAAGCCTTACTTCCACTTCCTCTATGGTTAATAATCTTCGATATTCTATAGTACTATATAATATATGTATTTTTCTCTTTGTGTCTCTTTCTTCTTTCCTCCCTCTATCCCCTCCATAATTGTATCTATCTCCATCTCTTTATCTTTCTATCTCTCCCCCTCCCTCTCTTCCTCGTCTCCCTGTCGTTCTCTCTCCATACCTATCTATCTCTCCCCTCTCCCTGCCTCTCTCTTCTTCATTCTCTTACCACCTCCATATATATCTCTACCCCGTTCTCTTTATCCTTCCTTGTCTCTCCAACTTACCACCCAAACATACACACTATCTCTCTCAATATGTATCTATATATCTATATCCTCCCCTCTTCCTCTCTCGATCTATCAATTTCCCTTCTTTCTATCTTCCCCTTCTCTCCCTCTCTCTCTCTCCTTCTCTACCTATTCCCTACAGCTCTCCTCTCTCTCACTAGCTGTCTGTATATCGCTTCTCTCTCTCTCTCTCTTTCTCTCTCTCTCTCTCTCCTTCCCTCCCTCTCTCTTCCCCTCCAAATCCATATCTCTATCACTCCCTCTCACCTTCTATATCTCAATTCCTCTCTCTTCCTTCCTCTCTCTCCTTTATTCCCCCACCTCCCTCCGCCTCTCCCACCCCATCTCTCTCTCTCTCTCTCTCTCTCTCTCTCTCCCTGAATCTATCATTACCTCCATCTCTCTAACCTACTCTCTCCCCATCTTTCCCTCTCCATATATGTGTGTCTCTCTCTCTCTTTCTTCCCCTTCTCTCCATCTATCTCTCTTCTGCCTCTTTCCCTCTCCATATATGCGTCTCTCTCTCTTTCTTTCCCTTCTCTCCCTTTCTCCCTCTCTTCCCCTTCTCTCCCTTGTATGGTGCTTTCTCTTTCCACCTTTATCCCTCCTTTCCTTCTTCTCTCTACCTCTCCCCTCCCATCTCTCTCTCTCTCTCTCTCTCTCTCTCTCTCTCTCTCTCTCTCTAGCTCTATCACTATCTCCTCCCTCCATTTTACACTCTCTCTGTGTCTCTTGCCCTTTCTTTGTCTCTTTTTCTCACTCTCTCCTCCCCCTCCCTCCATATGATCGAGAATGGTCACTATGAATTAATAATATATGCCAGGTAAAATATAATGATACCTATAACAAAAATGATTATTATTATAATATACTCGAATAATAATAATAATTCTGGAATTATATATATACCCAAATACTAAATAATATAAAGTACAATGACGCTTGTTATAGGTGTTAACTTTACATAGTTTAGCTATTGTGCCTTACAATTACATTTACAGTTTATATTATGTTTTTTAATTTGAATATTAATTAAAACATTTATAAAACCAATTTTATATTTAAGACTACTAACATTACTCCATATATCGACACCAAAATGTAATACATATATATATATTATATTATATTATATTATTATTATATAAATATAAATAAATAATTAAATTTAAATTTTTAAAATATAAAATAATATATATAATTTCATGTAATTTAAATTAATTAATTATTAATTTTAAAATACAAATAAACCAAATTTAAAAAAAATTTAAAAACTAAATTAAAAATTTATATCCGAACACATTTATGTAATTTTAAATTAATTTAATTATTAATTAAAAAATAAAAACCAAATTGAAAATAAATTTAAAAAACATAAATTAAACACTTTATAATCCCAACACATTTATACGAATCATGTATTTCTTTTTTCACCATGTTCAATTTTTTTTTTCCAATGAGAACACTATTTTTCTCTACTAGGAGAGTACAACACATTTGAAAAATTAAGCATTATTGGTTAGTAGTTTTAATCAGGGATTTAACATGAGTTAAGTTAAGATGGATCAAATTTATTTAGATAGTAAAATATTATGTGTAATTTTTTATTGTTTAAATTGTATTTTATACTACTATGTAAAATATATAGCGATTAAACTTTCAAATATTAAGACCACTTCAAATGTTTTAACAATAAAAAATTGCTTTTTTCATAATATATACCTAATTTTTTTTAAAACAATATACAACAAATACATAGTTGACATTGAAATATTTTAGAAAATGAGAAAAATAAATGATTTTAAGTATATGCCAATATTGATTAGTGCTGAATTATTTTATTGATAATTCTTATTAAAATATTTTATTGATAACCCATATTGAATATTTTATTATATACAACATTAACATATTTTCTTTTAAGAAGTTGATATCCACAAAAATTAGTTAATATATATTTTCAAATAGTTGATTTAAATCCACTATGGACATATTTGTAAGAGTAGAAGGTTTAAACATCTTAGTCACACATTTCTTTTTACTTCCAATTAATTTATATGAAACTATTTTAAATAGCTAACATATTTCTTTTTTTTATAGTGAACATTATTTTTCTATTTAAAACATATTTTATTTTAACTTTAAAAATGATACATGTCAACTCCATGTTAAGTATGGACAAACTTACACATCCTCTCTTACTAAAATGTAAAATAAATTTTAAAATTAAACATAAACAAATTTATACATCATCTCATACTAAAATGTAAAATAAACCTCTCAAATCAACTACACTAATCCCCTTATAATAATAAATCTTACACAACAAAGATTCCCATTCATATATGTTTACAAAAATAAAGGTATGCAGCGACGGTGAGAGAGAGTCAATGTACATATAAATAAGATCTTTAGGGTCATCTTCATCATTATGCCATCCCTACCTTCACACATCTTTTTTGGTTACGGACATGATACGGTTGGCCTATATTCTTTGCAAAATATTATCATGATATTAAAATGGATTTTGAATATGATCGTGTATTTACTATTTGCAAAATTTTAGAGGCCATTTTTAATTATGTTGGATACGGTAACAAAAGGTAAAGTCAAGAATTGCTTTATGGTTAAGAACAAACGATGTGAACTTTCAAAAGAAAGAGTATTTTCATAATCATTATAAAAAGTTAATGCTATGGTAAGTTACAAATGTAATAAAAAGTATGTTTTTTTTTAAATTAATTTTCCTTAATAAAAAAAATTGTTTTACTTTTAGTTTCAAATATATTTAATAAAATATTAATTTTTATTAAAATACTAATATAAATATATATTTTTGAATATAATATATATTAATATATATATATATATATATATTATTAATGCTATATTAATGGTAATTTTATTAGATTTGATATTTTAATTTCTTATTGCTATCTTAGGTAAGATGCTTAGGATGTTTTATTCCCAGGTAAAGTTGATTCATTTAATATGGTCAATTTATTCATAATAGTTAGGCACATAAATATAGTTTTAAATAGTGAGGTATATTAGTTAATATTGGTTATTTATTTATTAATACATGTAGAAAGTTTTTTAATGGCTATTTGTTTTATCATATATGTTAAAACTTTCATATGAGTAAAATGGTTAATTAACTCAAATTTTATCTTTTTAAAAGCAAATGAACTTTCCTTAGCTCTACTTTTTTGTCTTACTCTTTATAAAATAGGCTTAGAGTTTAATCTATTTTCTTTATGTGCAAATACCACTAGGAATATATTCTTTTTATTAAAAGTGATTCCATGTATTTTTTTTTTATTTCAAGAAACAAAAGTTATTGAACCCATATAATTTCACGAAGGTAAAACACAAAAAAAATGGGACTAACAACTCCTTAAAAATGTGAAATTTTGTTTAGAAATAATATCTTTTTGGAAGGGTTGTTAGTTCTGTTTATAGAAACTCTTTGTCTACTATATATATGATTTGGTTCATTAGCTTGAGTGCATAGGAAATTTAGAGATGTACAATAAATTTAAGTGAGAGGATATCATATCTTAATATAATAGTGTGAATTTGGTATGTCAAATGGTATCATAGCCTTTCTTAGAAATCCATGCTAAATCAAGTGGTATCACTATTAGTTACAACATTGGGATAGGTAAAAAATAGTTGCAAGTAAAATGATAAATATAACTAGGAAATAATGAGATAGTAAAGACAAAGATAGTGTTATTGAAAGAAGCGAGTTATGTGTTACAAAAATATAGTAGACATGAGGAAATTTTTAAGTGAATGTGGCATCGAATAGATTTTTAAATTTTGTTTGAAATCGGAGAATGTTGAAGGTTTGTCTTTGAGAATTGATGATGGGGCCAACCCACGTGGTCCTGCCGTCGCTCTCTTTCCACCTAAGCTGTACTGTGGTATGATATTGAATTCGCCAGATGCTGGTGAGAGATATTTTGATTTCCAATCTTTAGGCAATTAATGGTTTTATACAGAAGGTTTGGTTGGCATTTGTGTGCGGTGGACACTTGTATTTCTCTTGGGGATTCTAAACCCCACCCTTGTATTGGGTTTCCGCCACCTTCGAGCTCATTTGGTCCTGTGGTGTTTGTTGTTTCCTTCTGCGAGCTCTCAGTGATTTGGTGACTGTTACCATTGTTTCTTCCTGCAAATGCTTTGTGTTCTGTTGCAAATGGGTTCACAGGATCTGTGTGACACCAGTTGGTGGTTTGCAGCTTCGATGAAAACCTGTTAGTCGTTTCGGGGTTTTGTCTGAGTCTATTGAGCTTGTGTGCTTGCGGCGGGTCTCACAATGTCAGTTCTTCGGTTTCTCTGGTGGAAGTGTTTCGGTCTCTAGCAGGATTTGAATGACTGGTAAGATTTATACCCTGTTTTTATGTTCATCTTTCCAGGGTTTCAATGGTCGACTTTTGTTATGTGTTCGTCCTCTGTGCGTCCTTTGTCCAATTTATGGTCTGGTCTTCACTGTCGTTGTCTCCGTGTATCGTTTCTCCGATTAAGTGTGGCTCTGGTCTCATTCTACATCGGTGTTTCGCTCAGCACAGCCTCACCAGAACAGTGGCTCTGTTCGTCGTCGTTCTGGTTTCAATGCAACAGGTACTTATGCTCTCTCTGCTATTGTATTCTTTCCGTTCCTTCCTCCACTTCTAACATGTTAGCTCCTTGCGAGCAGGGGAAAGAAAAACAACCGATTTGTGCTCGAGTTGGTCATGGCTTCTTCACTTGTATGGTCACGGCTCCTAACCTTGGTAAGGGAATTCTTCATTCCTTCGTTACTGCGAATTTATATGGAATTGTACAGGCTCCTTCGCCGTTTCTAATACTCGTTTTACTGTTTGTTTTCACAGGTGTAGCGACCGAGGGTTTCGGTGCTGGGGCCTTTGACTACTCTCATTCAATTATGAGTAGCTCTACTTTGTCTGTCTGTTTCTGTTTGTCTATGTCTCTCGGCATATGGTTCAGTTGGGTCGTAGGTTCCTGTGTCTCTGTTATTATGGAGTCTTCTCTTGTTAGGGTCTTTGCTGTAGGCTGTAAGCATCAGCTTGGAAAAATATGTATGGAATTTGGGCTTGTGTGGATGAAGGTTACAGTTCCCAATCTGTGAACTGGGTTTGTTCCCCAATTGTTTTTTAATATGGAATACGAATGGACATTTATTGAAAGACTTATGAATGAATTTTTGTAATTGAAAAGGTTGTTATGCCGTAAGGGTTTTCATACCTGGTTTATATGATGGTTGTTCTATTCTCTACGTTAATAACCTCGCTTTTTTGTATGTAAAAGTATAGTGAATGACTCCCGTTGCACGTTGTGGTTTCTCGGTGTATGGGTGTTTGTAGACAAACATTGTTCTTCTTGTTTGCACTCGA
Source organism: Pinus taeda (assembly GCA_000404065.3). Lineage (NCBI taxonomy): Eukaryota > Viridiplantae > Streptophyta > Pinopsida > Pinales > Pinaceae > Pinus > Pinus taeda. The sequence continues at coordinate 25,166 of APFE030836080.1, read as the reverse complement.
TAATTTCGATGTTCGAAGATTTCTTTTCCCTGACTTCGTTCTGTGACCAAACTTTTATGAAATTCATACAATAGTTTCTCTGTTAAAAGATTTCAGACATAAATGGAACACTGTGAGGATATATGCACAGAAAAATTGTTTACTGTTTGTATTCCTTCTCTGAGTATTACTCCTATTCTGAACCCCTCTTTTGTGCTTAGAATTTATTTTTAATAGCACTGTTACAATTGCTCTAACTGCTAGCAGTTTCTCCAGTTTGTCGATTAGTTACAACAGTTAGTTTACATATTGAATTTGTTTGATTTTTCCCGTACATTCTTTTTTTGTAACTTCTACCATAGCAACTCATTTGTCTCAAAACAATGACCCTAATCTAATCATTACATTTCCTAATTACTTGCTATTAGAGTATCTCTAAATAACTTAATAAAATAAAATGATAAAGAAAATAAAAGGAAGCAGGTACGTTTCCCACTTCATGAATCAATCCCTCTGCCCTCTTTAGAAACCATATTCCTTTATCAGTGTCTTTGTCCTGTCAGCTAGATGCTCCTGCATCAGCCTCCTGGGGTGAAAGAAATTCATCGCTCCGTTTCATGAGCTCCTCCACCGAATAGCCAGCTTTTCGTATCTATGCCGCGTCGAGCCATGAGCTGTCCTCCATTGGACGGTCTCTCCACTTGAGGAGTCTCATAGGTATTCCTTCCTGTGTGTCTTCTTGGCTACCTGTGCGCTGAGAATTCCTTCAATCTCATGGGATTGAGCCAAAGCCATATGTCTCATCCAAGAACTGTCTTTAACTTGGGTGTCCCGTTCTGGTCGTACCACACAGTCTTCCTCTGCTGGGGCAGCATATGGAAACAGGTCTACTACATTGAAAATAGGTGATATGCCTATATCAGGTGGTAGCTGAATTTCATAGGCGTTGGCTGAGAATTTGTGCAATATTTTGCAGGGGCCAATTTTTTTAAACTTTAGTTTATTGTACATACCCTTAGGAAACTGTTCCTTGTGCAAATGCGCGAGGACCTCATCTCCGACATTAAATTGTACTTCCTGTCACGTTGAATCTGCTTGTTGTTTATACTTCTTTGCGCTGTCCTGCAATTTCAATTTTACCTCTTCGTGTAATTTGTTCATTGCTTCGGAAAAATCTTCTCCATCTGCGCTTCTCCGTTCTAATTTTCCCAAATCGCATAATTCATGTACTCCCCGAGGGTGCATGCCATATAAGATTTGGAACGAGCTAAGTCCAGTGCTACGATTGGGCGAATCGTTATAAGCGAATCCTGCCTGTGCGAGAGCACGATCCCATAATCGTGAATTTTCCCCAGTCAAACTCCGCAACAGATTTCCCAAACTCCTGTTTACCACCTCTGTCTACCTGTCAGTCTATGGATGATATGCAGAGCTAAAGTTCAGTTGTGTGCCCAGATTTTTCCACAAGGTGCGCTAAAAATTTCCTGTGAACTTCACATCCCTGTCCGAAACGATAGAATTTGGTAGGCCATGTAATCTAACAACTTCCGTTAAAAACAGGTGAGCTACATATGTGGCATCACTAGTTTTCCGGCAAGGGATAAAATGAGCCATTTTTGAAAATCTATCTACCACCACCATCACTAAGTCATACCCTCGCTATGTTCTAGGCAATCCTAAGATGAAGTCAATGCTCACTGAGTCCCATGGTCTGCTCAGAACTGGTAGTGGTGTGTAAAGTCCAGCATTTTGACTGTGTCCTTTCGCCAATTGGCAGACTTTACACATGTTCACATATCGTTCGATATCTCTGCGCATTCGGGGCCAGTAATAAAAGTGCCCGAGCTGTTCCAAAGTTTTATCTATGCCAAAGTGACCGGCTAGACCACCACTATGTTTGTCCCGTATAATATTTTCCCTCATCGAACAATCCGGAATACACAACTGTCCACCTGTAAACAATAATCCTTCTTGTAAGTTGTAGTCCAGCCATGGACTTTCATTCCACAATACGGGACTTTGGCATGCTTCAAAGGCTTCCTTGAAATCCGTGTCAGTCTGGTACAAATCCTTTAGATGTTCGAATCCCATCACGTGTATTCTGCTCTCTTGCAAGAATAGGACTCTTCTGCTCAAAGCATCTGCCACTTTATTTTCTTGTCCACTAATATACTTTAGCATGAAGGTGAAACTCTGTAAGTACTCCACCCATTTGGCGTGATTTTCGTTCAACTTGTGCTATTGCATTACATATTGTAACGCTGAATTATCAAAAGATAATACAAACTCGTTGCCCAACATGTAATGTCTTCAATGCTTTAGAGTTTGGACCACAGCATAAAATTCCTTGTCATACGAGGAATATTTCTGCCTGCTTTCGTTTAATTTTTCACTAAAAAATGCCACTGGTTTGTATTCCTGACTAAGCACAGCGCCTATAGCTGTTCCACTTACGTCACACCTGACCTCGAAAAGTTTGCTGAAGTCGGGTACCCTCAAGATTGGCCTCTCCGTAATCTTCTGTTTCAGAAGCTGAAAGTTGTCCTCTGCTACACTAGTCCAACAAAAAGGCTGGCTGGCCTTCTTGATGGTGTCTAGCATTGGTGCACAGATTTCACTAAAATTTCTAATAAACTTCCTATAAAAACTTGCCAATCCGTGGAAGCTACGTACTTCAAACAAGCTCTTGGGTGATGGCCAATTTACGATTGCTGCGATCTTTTCCGGATCCATCTTCAGTTCATTTTCTGCGACTACAAACCCCAAATAAACCAGTTCTTTCTGTAGGAAAGTACATTTTTTCACGTTTATTAGCAGTTTGTTTTGCTGTAACTTCTCTAGCACCCTTCGAACATGCTGAAGGTGTTCTTCCTTGGTCCTGCTAAAAATCATAATATCGTCAAGGTAAACTATCATAAACTTGCCAATAAATTCTTTTAACATCTCATTCATCAGTCTCATAAAAGTACTAGGGGCGTTGCTCAAGCCAAATGGCATGACTAGCCACTCGTACAACCCTTCATTGGTATTGAAGGCTGTTTTCCATTCATCTCCTTCTCTGATCCTGATCTGATGATATCCACACTTCAGATCAATCTTTGTGAAATAGGCTGCTCCGCTAAGACAATCCATCATGTCATCCATTCTGGGTAAGGCAAATCTATACCGTATAGTGATTTTGTTGATAGCTCATGAATCCGTACATATTCGCCATTCTCCTCCCTTCTTAGGTGCAAGTACTGTTGGTACCGCACACGGGCTTAAACTTTCTCTGATTAGTCCCTTATCCAGTAATTCCTGTACTTGTTTACGAATCTCTTCGTTGTCTTTCGGGCTCATTCTATATGCTCCCTTGTTCGGTAGACTTGCGCCTGGTATAAAATCGATATGATGGCTGATGCTCCTTCTAGGTGGTAGCTTGTCTGGTAGATTGTCAACCACAACATCCTTAAATTCTTCCAACAGCTCCTGTATTTCTGTAGGTGGTTCTGATTTTTCTGTATTTAGTGGCACTGCTTTTGTCCTTCTCACCACCGCATAGTTCACCTTGTTTTCTTCAATCTGTCTAACAAATTGTTTTCCCGCTATTAACAAAGTCTTTGTTCCACTTCACTTTGTTGTATCCTCCTCCTTGATGGGGACAAGGGTATGCTTGACTCCATCTCTCACAAATTTATAACAGTTTGTTTTCCCACCATGGGTCACCTTCCGGTCATACTGCCATGGTCTTCCTGGCAGTATATGGCATACGTCCATTGGCATGATGTTGCAGACAACTTTGTCTTGGTACTTACCAATGTGAAATTCGACTTCACATCGCTCATCAACTAGTAATTGGTGGCCCTTCTGTAGCCACGACACCTTGTAACGTGTGGGATGTTTAAGCCGCCTCAATCCCAGTTTTTCTACCATCTCGGTAGCAACTAAGTTATCCGTACTCCCGTTGTCTATGATTAGTTTGCAACACTTCCCATGTGATTTGCAAATTGTTCGGAACAATGCCTTCCTCTGGTTTTGTTCAGTCACTTCCTTTTCTTGCTTTAACAATACTTTGTTTAGAATTAATGCCTCCCCTGTTTCTGCCACATTTTCTACTTCCCGGGGCTACACTTCAGCTTCCTCGGGTTGTGCAACAAATGCTCCTCTTTGGCCGGTATTCTCAACTTGTGGGCATTCTAAGGATCTGTGCCGCTACATTTGGCACCTGTAGCACTGGACATTTTCCCCTCTGCCATGACCATTTCCTCTTCCTCGCTGATATGGCCGACCTCCTCTAGTGCTATCCCCCTTCTCTATCATCCCTGAAGTTTTGGAGCTGCTGCCTTTCTCATTGTTAGTGGTAGTTATCCCTCTACAATAGGACTGTCCACGTCCTCTGCCATTTCCTCGTCCTCTCCTGTTGTTCTATTTCCAATTAATCTTCTCTTCCACCTTTACAGCACTATGAAAGGCTTCTTCTATATTCTTTGGGGAAATAATACTGATCTCGTCCAGTATTTCCATCCTCAAACCATTAAAATATCTTGTTGTCTTCTTTGCAGTATCATCAATATAACCAGCCCGTAAATTTACGCGATAAAATTCCTCTGTATATTCCTTTATGGTCATACCTTTCTGCCTTAGATTTTGCACCCGTTGATAAAGTTCGACCTGATAATCTTTAGTCAAAAACCTGCCCTTCAGTTTTTCCACCATTCTCGGCCACTTTTTTATGGGTAGTTTGTTGATCCTCTTCCTGTCTGCTTGGACGTTATCCCACCATAAAGCAGCGTGTCCTTTTATCTTGGTTGCAACAAATCTAACTCGTTTATCCTCACTAATCTCTTCATTTTTGAAATATTTATCTAACTCATTTATCCAGTCCAGTAGAACATCTACGGATAGACTGCCATCGTAATTAGAAATCTCTGGTTTGGGTTTGCTACTGGCTAACAGCACTGATCTCAATAGTCTTATTTTCGTGGCCTCTTCTTCTGACCCTTCCGTGGCAGTTGTTGCTTCATCCTCACTATCATCTCCCAGTTCTAGATCTCTCCTTCTTCCTGCCTCCACTGCTTCTGATCGAGCAGTAAGGACCCTCAACTCTTCTCTCAAGGCCTCATCTGTTCCTCTACGTGCACCTCTTACACGTCCCCGTCTTTATACTTCCACTTTTTTTCTTAATCAACGGCTCTGATACCACTTGATGGGGCCAACCCACGTGGTCCTGCCATCGCTCTCTCTCCACCTAAGTTGTACTGTGGTATGATATTGAACTCGTCGTATGTTGGTCAGAGATATTTTGATTTCCAATCTTTAGGCAATTAATGGTTTTATACGGAAGGTTTGGTTGGCATTTGTGTGCGGTGGACACCTGTATTTCTCTTGGGGATTCTAAACCCCGCCCTTATATTGGGTTTTTGCCACCTTCAAGCTCATTTGGTCTTGTGTTGGTTTGTTGTTTCCTTTCGCGAGCTCTCGGCGATTTGGTGATTGTTACCGTGGTTTCTTCCTGCAAATGTTTTGTGTTCTGTTGCAAATGGGTTCATGGGTTATGAGTGACACCAGTTGGTGGTTTGCGGCTTCGATGAAAACGTGTTAGTCGTTCAGGGGTTTTTTCTGAGTCTGAGTCTCAGAGTGTCGGTTGTTTGGTTCATCTCGTGGAAGTGTTTCGGTCTCTAGTAGGATTTGAATGACTGGTAAGATTTATACCCTGTTTTTATGTTCAGCTTTCCATGGTTTCAATGGTCGACTTTTGTTATGTGTTCGTCCTCTGTGCGTCCTCTGTCTGATTTATGGTCTGGTCTTTTCTCTCGTTGTCTCCGTGTCTCATTTCTCCAATTGAGTGTGGCTCTGGTCTCATTCTACAGCGGTGTTTCGCTCAGCACGGCCTCACCAGAACAATGGCTATGTTCGTCGTCGTTCTGGTTTCAATGCAACAGGTACTTATGCTCTCTCTGCTATTGTATTCTTTTCGTTCCTTCTTCCACTTCTAGCATGTTAGCTCCTTGCGAGCAGGGGAAGGAAAAACAACCGATTTGTTCTCGAGTTGGTCACGGCTTCTTCACTTGTATGGTCACGGCTCCTAACCTTGGTAAGGGAATTTTTCGTTCCTTCGTTACTGTGAATTTATGTGGAATTCTACAGGCTCCTTCACCGTTTCTAATACTCATTTTACTGTGCGTTTTCACAAGTGTACGACCGAGGGTTTCGGTGCTGGGGCCTTTGACTAATCTCATTCAATTCTGGGTAGCTCTACTTTGTCTGTCTGTTCCTGTTTGTCTGCGTATCTCGGCATATGGTTTAGTTGGGTCGTAGGTTTCTGTGTCTCTGTTATTATGGAGTCTTCTCTTGTTAGGGTCTTTGCTGTAGGTTGTAAGCGTCGGCTTGGAAAAGGATGTATGGAATTTGGGCTTCTGTGGATGAGGGTTACAGTTCCCAATCCGTGAACTGGGTTTGTTCTCAAATTGTTTTTGAATATGGAATACGAATGGACATTTATTGAAAGACTTATGAATGAATTTTTATAATTGAAAAGGTTGTTATGCCGTAATGGTTTGCATACCTGGTTTGTATGATGGTTGTTCTAATCTCTGCATTAATAACCTCGCTTTTTCGTATGTAAAAGTATAGTGAATGAATCCCATTGCACGTTGTGGTTTCTCGGTGTATGGGAGTTTGCAGATAAACGTTGTTCTTCTTGTTTGCACTCGATAATTTCCATGTTCGAAGATTTCTTTTCCCTGACTTCGTTCTGTGACCAAAATTTTATGGAATTCATACAATAGTTTCTTTGTTAAAAGAATTCAGACATAAATGGAACATTGTGAGGATATATGCACAGAAAAATTGTTTACTGTTTGTATTCCTTCTCTGAGTATTACTCCTATTCCGAACCCCTCTTTTGTGCTTAGAATTTCTCTTTAATAGCATTGTTACAATTGCTCTAATTGCTGGCAGTTTGTCCAGTTTATCAATTAGTTACAATAGTTAGTTTACATACTGAATTTGTTTGATTTTTCGCGTACATTCTTTTATTGTAACTTCTACCATAACAACTCATTTGTCTCAAAACAGTGACCCTATTCTAATCATTACATTTCCTAATTACTTCCTATTACAATATCTCTAAATAACTTAATAAAAGAAAATGATAAAGAAAATAAAAGGGAACAGGTATGTTTCCCACTGCATGAATCAATCCCTCTTCCCTCTTCAGAAACCATATTCCTTTATCAGTGTCTTTGTCGTGTCAGCTAGATTCTCCTGCATCAATTGAATATGTTGATAGAATATCAATTGAGGTAACTCGAATAAGGGAAAGAGGGTAAAATGGTGTAGAAAAAAATATAGTAGATATGAGGAAATTTGTAAATGAATGTGACGCAAAATAGATGCTTAGATTTTGTGTGAAATAGAATGTTGAAGGTTTGTCTTTGAGAAATGAATATTTTTATAGAATGTAAATTGAGGTAACATTAATAAGGGAAAGAGGCTAAAATGGTGTAGAAAAGAAAACCAATCAGGAAATTTACATGAAAAAAATAAATGTATGGTGGAGAGTGGTCTTCTATTAGTGGAACTACAAAGGGATGATGTTATTATAAATGTAACAAGGAAAAATATATGGATGGGAAATTGATAACATAATATTTTAGGCTTTCATGTGATATTGTTGATGAAAACAACAATTTTGTTAAATAATTATAGCAAGAATCAAACAAAATATGCAACATGGATGTTTCTAGAGTGTGCAATAAGATGAGGTGGAGATGCAAATTACTAGTGTAATTCAAAGTAGTAGAGAATGCTTGAAAATGAAAAAGAGCATGATGATGTATTCGTAACAGAGAAGAAATTGTAGCAAGAAAAAATGATGCTAGACAGTGAGGGTGATGAAGAGGTCTAGTAACAAGTGGATATGCTAAGGAAGAAGATGAAAAAGTGTAGTAGCAAGTGAATATTTATAGTTGATATAGAGATTCTTATAGAATAAAATTGGTGGTGGAGAGAGAAAAAGTGTATATAATTGTAATATGCATGTGATGTTGTGCAGGTTTAGCTAAATGAGTGGACAATGCATTCTATCGAGTCGCCAATTTGGCATCTTTCTCACCTTTCAAAACACCCATTTTTCTATAAATCATCTGACTCCTTTGCTTCTATGTTACTTGCCTTAATGAATTTCTTCGTAGATATACCATGACAAACTTACATATATTAATGTAGTTAATTTCCATTTTTTTATTTTGTTTTTCAAAAAAATAGAAAGGATTATGCTTTATTTTAATAATGAATGTTTTATCTACCATGTTTCTTGTATCCCTTATGTAGTTCCAGTAGACAACCTCTAATCTTGGCATATCTATGTAGCTCTAAGTGGAATTCTGGGAAGTGTATTTTGTTCCTATAATTGGTGACATGGTTTCATGTAATCTGAATTGTACCTAGGTCATGTCCACAATCCTCCAACTCATGCTCAAAAATACGGATAACTTGTGCCAAGAAAAATCATGTGAATAACTTTAGGAGTGATTTACAAGGAAATGGACAACAATATGGGAAATCCAAGACATGGGCTTTATCCATAGCATCCCCAAAAGGAGCACATGTCAGTGATTTCCATATAATGTGTGTTATTCCATAGCTACTTATTGTTCTTTCAAGGGTATATTCCTCGCTGTGACTATTATCAAAATATGTCCCAAACAAAGAAACCCACCAGCAAAGCAAGCCAACTCCAACCTATTCTCAGCTAATTGCATGTTAAATGGATTAAGTGTATTCAATCATGAATTTTTCTACAACGAATCTCTTCCAAAAATAAGAAAAGCATATTTTTTTGTAATTTTCCCATAATTTGATAGTTGAGGTTTGGGGGGATTGGTTTCAATCAACCCCCTTGCTTCTCTGAATAAATATATGGACATAAAGGGTTTCGAGAGTTATGTTTTCTAGGAATTAGATCAAATAGGGTTTTTTGTTGTCAAATAGTCTATGTAACCTTGTAAAATGATCATTAGGAGTTGATGGCCATTATGTAACTTTTATTTGATATCTAGATTAATGGAAAATTAGTGAAGCTAGTGCATAAGAATTTTAACAACATAAATTATGCTTTGTTTTGTAGTTTCTTAGCCAGTGTGGTGTTGGTTTGGTGGGCCCAACAACTCAACCCGTGTTACCTTTTTTCTTTAGTAATGTAGCATAGCTTATAACATTAGTTTATAATGCAATCCATTTTTCCATCAAGTTCATATATCAATGTGTTTTTTTTCTTATTTTTTCAAATGTTCTAATGCTTACAATCATTTCATAGTTATAGGAGTGAGATTGATCATTGAGGGGAAATGATGCATGTTGCAACCCTCCTAGTTGCATGGCCATTTGGTCCAAATAAGGTGGTATATTTGTACTTTTTGAAAGAAGGGATTTATATGCAACCCTAATGATAATCATTTATCATCTCCTTTCTCTTCCCTTGTTCTCATTACATTGTTGTTTGGTAGAGGTGAGATTGATTTCTAAAGGAGAAACAATATGTGTTATAACTCTTACTCAAATGTCTAAACACTCTATTAAATCATTTTAAAATATTGCAAATCATGACGAAAGGAACCTGTATTGATGCCCAAATAGTACACATCTCTTAGATTTCCATTGTTTGTTCCCATCCTGTAGTATAGGTTAGAAATCCTATTGATGCTTTGAATGTTTCGCATATTATTAATCATTTCTAAATTTACAACTCCACTCCATAAATAAAAAATCAATGGATTAGGTACGATTAGGTTATTTTTGCAGTAAATAGATTCCATTTTTAAGTCAAAAAAATTGAATTTGGCCAAAATTTTAGGAGCAATGTACGTTTTATATGACCCAGGTTTCCTGAATTTTAAATTCATATTCAAGAAAATATGTGTTTATCTTATTCTGAGAGTGGATCTCCATGAACTTAACACAATATCTTATTCCTTATGACCTTGTCCGATTCGAAATTGGATAGACACCAAAGGCCCATGCCCCCCGACAAAACTTTGCTTCATTCTTTTTAATTCTATTAGATAAATGAGAGACTTGGTCCACTACGGCTGTGCAGTTTCAGGATGGCTTCCATTATTATTATTAATATAAATGGCTTCGTCGCTTCTCCTGAAGAGTGAAATTGTTATGGTATTACAACATACCTGCTATACCCTTGTTTTCATAGTTTCGAAGCAAGAAAGAAATCATGAAGATTTCAAGAGTTGGGTTTCTCACAATCAACTCCCCACTCTCATCCCCCAGAGGTCAGGCGCCTATGGGATTCATGTCCCAAACAAGTCCCACAAGCAGCCCAATTTCAGGTCCTGGAAAGAGGGTATTAAGGTCTTCTGCTAGCTTTAATGGCATAATCATTACTGCCAGTTGTGCAACAGAATAGAAGAGGGATATTGCTTTCAGGAGAAAAAAGAATCACTATGCTCTGTTAGGGGTCCCTCGTGATGTCTCCTACATTGATATCAGGGTTGCATACAGAAAACTGGCACTGCAATACCACCCAGATGTCATGCCCGTGCACCAGCTTTAGACAGCCACTGAACTTTTTTCAGAGACAAATAAGGCTTACGAGACTTTGTCTGATCCAGAGAAGAGGAAAGCATATGATGCTCTGCATCTCATATGCAATTTTGACACTGGCAAGCCTGCAGCATCTCCATCCTCTTCCTCATTTAGGCCTTGGAGAGGAAGGAATTGGGAAACAGATCAGTGCTGGTGTTGATGGAGAATTGTGACCATGTTCCCTGGATTTTTGTTCTCTACTAGATATGGGTAAAACCTTTAAGGACTGTACTTTCTAAAGAAGGAAAAGAACCTTCACGAGAGGCGAAAGTTTTGAGACTCCAGGGTCTGGTGTATTTCTTGCCTAGAACCTATTACCTAGGTAATTTTGAATTTTTAGAATGTAAAATGACATGGAAGAGGCCGAGAATAAGACAACTGAAGGTGTAAAATGTAGAAGTCTATAAGCACTGGAATTTGAATGGGGAAGATTACTTCGATTCTCGTTTACATATAGGGTGTGTTGCTTGACACTGCCTCTTTGTAAATATATTATTCGCACTGGAATTTGAATGGGGCAGATTACTTGGACTCTGCTTTACATATACGGTGTGTTGCTTGACACTGCCTCTTTGTAAATATATTATCCTATGTATAAATAATATTTCTTTATGATTGAACAATATGGTAATTAATTTTGGTTTGGCTGGAGGATTCCTGGTATTGTCACAATAGTCAGGATGGACGTTTCTCACTTTCTCGTTGCAAAAATATTTGCATAAATTTGCAGATGTAAGAATTACTCGTCTTGTCACAGTAGTGAGGCTTGTTACTTCTCATTTTTTTCGGAAAAAAGTATTTGCATAAATCTGCAGGTGTAAGAATTACTGGGCTTGTCAGAATAATCAGGATGGTCACTTCTCACTTTCTTTGGCAAAAACATTTGTATAAATTTGCAGGTGTAAAATTACTGGTATTGACACTCTGATTTTGAATGACGATGAATACAAATCTCAAATACACAAGAAATAGATATTTGACTGGTTGCTTTTGAACTGTTCTTGTCAGCATAATGAGGATGGTCACTTCTCACTTTCCGTGACAAAAATATTTGTATAAATTTGCAGATGTAAAAATTACTGGTCTTGTCACAATATCGAGGATAGTCACTTCTCACTTTCTGTGGAAAAATATTTGCAGATATAAGAATTACTGGTCTTATCACAATAGTTAGGATGGTCAATTTTCACTTTCTGTTCTAAAAATATTTGCATAAATTTACAGAAGCAAGAATTACTACTGGTCTTGTCACCGTAGTCAGGATGGTCACTTGTCACTTTCTGCGCCAAAAATATTTGCATAACTTTACAGATTTAAGAATTATTAAAATTGATAAATTTTAAATTTTAGAATCATAAATAATAGAAACTTGAACTCGTTGCCCTGAGAACCTGTAGTTTCAATCCTGAGAACCTGTAGTTTCAATTTGCTTATTATTCACACAGTCTCACTCCTCATACCATTTTTGTGTTGATGATTACAGTAAATTTTCAATTGAATGAAATAAATGAATTTCAGACAAAGAAAATCCTTTGTTTTCCTAATAAATTACCTCTAAAATCAAAGTTCATTTGCCACTTGGATATCAAGCTACATCATGATAAGCGAGGATATCAGATTTAAATGGTAACAAAACTGGTTTCACTGGACCTTGATTTATGCAACCAAGAATTTGAAGAACTTCACCATTTGATTACATTACCATGCTTTACAGCAAACATTTTAAACAGCCTTGCTATTTGATTACATTCCCATTCTATACTGCAATCATTTTGAATAACCTTGCCATTAGACACACCGATTTGCATTTTGGTCCTGTACACACCGATTTGCATTTTGGCCCTGTTTGTATAGTTGCCCCTTGATGGAATTTGCATTTTCGGTGAATTGATTTTTTTGTTTAATGATTAAGAACAACACAAATTTCGGGTTCAAAATATTGAAGCCTTCAGTGCACCTTAAAGGCCATTTCAGTAGTCCTAGATCGGTTAGGAATAGTTTTTCTATTAAAAACATATTGCTCTAAAACTTTACTGGTCACATGTAAGCAACAAACTCTAATTTTTTTTTGTTAATCTGTTTGATTAACTTCATGACCTGAGAAGTGAGACAAAACGTTTCCATGTAGATTCATTATATTTACATTGTTTTACATCATACATCCTAAATATTAAAACAATAAATTTGCATTTCAGTCATAGTATGTATCTTTAAATCAAAATTCCCTTCATCAAGTACCACAATCACCGCTACCAATCACATTATAATAGATTCATCAAGATCATTTTAACAAATTGGCCAAAGTTTTTAGCATGCAGTTTAACTTTGGAGACTCTGTGAGCCTTGCTCACTGTCTATGTTTGCATTCAATTGAGTATACACAAGTTTAACTATGGAGAGTCTATGAGCCTTGTTCACTGCCTATGTTTGCATTCAATTCAGTATATACAAGTTTAACTAGTGGAATAATTTTGGAGTTTATGTCATCCATAAATATGAATAACTTCCATATATCCACATTTTTAGTTACTTTTTAATAAATATTAAAATTTGTAATTCCAAATTTTATATTTTTTTCTACTTTGTTTAAAGTTAAAATGAATTTATTATGTTTTTTCATTTTTTACATACAAAATGTAATAAAAGTCTTTCATTTTCAATTTTTTTCACTTTTAACATCTTTTTATCTACAAAATGTAATGAAGATCTTCCCATTTTCCTAACACAACCCCCTTCTATTCAAAAGTCTCTTCAATGTATTTAGAAATTTTCTAGATTTGTAAGCAACATTATAATTTTAATTTGCTTAATATATATAGAATTTTTCTTTTGCAAATAGTTAACTTTTTTTATTTTACAAATTCCATTCAAGGCACTCAAAAGAAATTGGAAAATTCCATCAACTATCTTTGATTTTTACGCCGTAAAGGGTTTCCCTCTAAAATGAACTCCCCCAAATGCCTTTCTGTCCTAATCGTAGTCGTTACATCTTTTGTTAGATGCTTGAACAAAAATCAGTCGTTTGATTTAATAAAAAATGTTTTAAAACATTAAAAAAGCTTAAAAAACGTTTCACTTTCCACTTGACATCTGTGCGCCGAGCTTCCGGGAGAGTTCGTGGAGTTTATGGTTGTTTCCGTTTACGGTTTCGTGGATTTTATGGCTGTTTTAGTTTATAGGCTCCAATTTCTGTTTGTATAGTCGAATCGGCATTGGCAATGGCATCCCCTATATCCTCATGCCCCCAAAACCCTTCTGAAACTGAAATCGGGATAGATGTCTCGTCCTCACAATCTTCGTCCTGCAGTTTCAGCAATTGACGCCTTGTCCTCCGCGGCTGCAACGACAACCTCCACCTCATGTAATTCCCACAAAAATTGCAACTTCTATTGTGATGTATTTATCAATCACAGAGGGCCGAATGTTAAGAAAACCTTGGCTAGCTTAGAGATATGGGAAGAGAAATTGCGGAGATATGGGAAGAGAAATTGCGGAGGCTTCAGGATTGGCCCATCGTATTTGGCATTGGACAAAGAACATTAATGATATGTTGGAGCATTTCTCATACGTAAGCGCCCACATCAATCAAATATTTATAAATTGTTTGATATAAATCTCTGTAATTTTTCTTATCCTTGTATTTCACCAATAAACAGGCAACCACAGAAGTGCGTGGAATTAGGGCGGCTGCTGTCGATAACCCAGATAAAGATGAAAAGAGCTCTCAAATATCATGCTACAAAATTTGGAGTCAACAGTGGCTTCAGCACTGTGTGAAGAAGCTTTGCCACAATACAACTACGAAAAAGTTGCAACTTCTTGATAGTAAAGGTGATTTGGTGGAGCGATTTTTGAGGAGGGTGCGATTACCAAACCTTATATGGCTTCGTTGGAATAAATGCCCCTGGTTTTCTCCGCCTTCTTGGATAGCTATGGAGAACCTTAGGGTTTTAGAAGTGCAGGGAAAGAAATTGAAATCATTGTGGCAATCCGGCTATTAGGTAAATAAAATTTTGGTGATTTAAAGTATGCGTTTATTCGTTATTGATTTCGCACAGTAAGATCTGGAACGAATTTAAATGGTTTTGCAGAAGCTACTCGTCGAATTCTTTCTTACGATTAAAACCCTAGAACATTTTGTAGGCACCTTTGATGTTGCAAAAATTAGTTATTTATTCTTCGCTTTCAAAGTTACCAAAATCAATAGGGCACCTTAAGCACCTTGACCTGATTGTCCTCCATAATATTAATCTTAAAACTTTGTTGGATGAATTTTGTCATTTGGTGTCGTTGAAACGATTGGAGTTACCAAGTTTCCCAAATCTAAAGGCACTGCCAGATTCCTTTGGGTACTTAATAAACTCGGATTACATCGATCTGTCTCACTCTTCTCATTTACAGGGGCTTCCAAAGTCTTTCGGTAATTTAATAAACCTGAAAGACATAGGTCTGTCTCACTCCCTACAGTTGCAGATGCTTCTAGGTTTTTCGGTAATTTAATTCGTCTTAAATATCTTGATTTGAGTTGGTGCTATAATTTAACCGTCTCTAGTGAAACACTTGGAAACATCAACACACTTGAGTGTTTAGATGTTTCCTATTGTAAGAACATTGAAATATTACCTTCACAAATAGCATATCAAAAGTACTTAAAAAAATTAGATCTTAGGGGTACAAACATAAAAGAATTTCCAAATGAAATTGGAGATTTGGGCAATTTAGAAGTTCTGGAAATAGGGAGCCCTTCACTGGACAGTCTACCACTTTCAGTTGGTCACTTG
The DNA here is from genome assembly GCA_000404065.3 of Pinus taeda. Classification (NCBI taxonomy): domain Eukaryota; kingdom Viridiplantae; phylum Streptophyta; class Pinopsida; order Pinales; family Pinaceae; genus Pinus; species Pinus taeda. The sequence continues at coordinate 9,825 of APFE030836080.1, read as the reverse complement.
AAGATCTTACAGGAATTGAGAATCGAGAATTGCAGTGAATTGAAACATTTGTGGGTGACTATTCGACTGTTGACTGAGTTGAGAGTATTGAATTGCCGATTGAAAACATTGAATAATTTAGAATCTCCCAATGCCAACTGGATGCCTCGGTTGCAAGTCTTAGAAGTTTATAACACGAAATTATCAGAGGTATCATTTGCCACAGGTGTCTGCCCCATCCTTAAATATGTCTCCCTCAGGTTTTGTAATCATCACTTACACCCAAAAGTTTGGTAAACCACTTTGCAGGTTGAAAATGGTTAAACATATGAAATTTTGTAGGGAATCATATGTTCAGTATCAGGGATGTTCTTAGCACTGGTGTATCAGCAAAAGCCATGTTTTCGCTGTAATTTTCAATTCAGTAATCATGATTATCATTGTGATTTTGAAAATTTTATAATTATTTTATGTTAAATTTTTTTATATATTCGTTAATAATCATTTCATTGTAGTTTCACAAATTTAATACTTATAATTGCGAATGTAAAACAATTAAATAAATTCTAGAACCTTATTTCTCTTTCCATTATTACAAGTTTATTTTAATAACCTATTGATATCCAAACAGTTAGAATGAGACCTGACCCTCCTGTTTCAAATACCTCTTAAATCTTCACCATGTGTAAATGATGGAGAGTCAACAATTTGCCTTCAGTGTTTAGAGTTTTGGTCAGTGTCTTCATCATTACTTCGCTCCTGTTCATCATGTTTAGAAAAAACATCAACAATAGCACTAGGAGGTCTCTAATTCTGAAGAGACAAACTCATATAGAACTCATACTTGCAGAATCAGCAAGGACAATAGTAGTAGTGGAATATACAAGATTCCTAAATTGTATATCATCCACAGAAGCCAGATTCGTGCTATCTTCCACTTCAGTAAAAATAAAATAAAAATCACGAACTGCACATATATAGGCATTGGAAATATTTCTGGTCTATAAGTTCAGATATAACATCAGAAATTCTAATTAAATAATAAGCACAAAAATGTTAAAATCTCCTTAAGTTGAGTAACGAGGATCTTTTGCAACTCCTTCTCGGGCTTATTATTTTTCAGTAATGCCACCTCATAATTTGCGACTAATGCAAGATCTACTTTCGTCCTAGCATTCCACAAAGAGATAAATTTGATACCAAGTTATCCATCTTTGCAAAATTCATAAAGAATGAAGGTCGAAATATAGAAGGACAATAAATCCAAGCAAAGTTCTGGAATTAATCATCTCTACTCTGAAAAGTTCTGATGCACTATAATTAACACAAATATGAGGCACAAATTTCTCCATGACATTCGGATATTTGAAGCATTTTTCATGTGATCAATACGACAGTTTTGTGGTAATATTTCTCTATGACATCTAAGCTTACTATATCATCAAACCTTTATGGTGAAACTCAAATATATTTGAAATTTTCTAAGTAGTAAAATGATAAATTTCTCTGTGGAAGAATCCAAGATTCCACTCTATGAGAACTTGTGCGAAGTTCTATGGCTATGTATTAGTGAATTCTGTGACAATATGTGTCTATATCTCTTATGCATTTTTATGGCAATTCCTCTTGTCATTATATTTGAATCTTGAGACACATTATATGTGAGGACCTGCGAGACGTCACTCCTAGATATATGCAAAGGACATACGTTTGTTATCTAAGGATCATCATCCTTGTGACATGTATTAAGTGATGATGTTCAATGTAATTTTAAGTTGACCTCGTTAGAGTGGATGATAGACACAAGACATTTTGGTTTTTTTCTTTTTACAAGATCACGTTGCTAGACCTAAATAGTATGTGGAGGGGACCAAAACAATGTGGATCGTATGTATAATTAAAGGACCAAAAACTTAGGTGGCAATTTGGTGAAAGGGTTTGCAAGATATGCTAAAATAACTCTATATAGTCCTACTCCGACCATCCCCTTTCTAGCAGAAATCTTTTGCAAAGATATGTCAACCTTTTGTGTTTCATGGGATATGTTCCGAGCTCCAAGATGGATATAAATTGACATAAATGAGTCCAGTGGTATCCTGGGATTAGAAGGGTTAGGATGCCATGCAAATTTTGGGCTTGCAGAATATCCCATGAACAACTCGTTCAACTTCAAGTCATCAAGAATGAAGGTTTCATTTGGGGCACCTAGCTGGATATCTCCAAAACTTGTGTAAGCTGGCAATTTAAGAGGTCCTCTTTCAAGACATTGCTTTATTTTATCAGATAATTTGGTCCAATGTTGAGTATTTAGTTCCCTATGAGCACAAATTAGTCTGCAATCCACTTATATTAATCATTAAAAGAGAGAAAGTAATGGTATAAACCTCATTTGAATAGATCTACGTCACTAACGCCCAAAAGTTCAATATTCTATGCTCTGTTCCAGAGGTTAAACCCTCATACTGTTCTTTCTCAAATTGTTAAAAAAATGGGTGAGATTGTTATTCTATTATTCTTTCTTATAGATTTTCTGCCCTCACTGCTTAGTGTTTTAATGCAGCTCATTTTTTATTATAGATTTTGATGCCTTGTATCAGGTGGCAATTTGGCGAAAGGGTTTTCAAGGTATGCTAAAATAACTCTGGATAGTCTTAGTCCAACCATCCCCTTTCCTGCAGAAATCTTTTGCAAAGATATGTCAAACTTTTGTGTTTCTTGGGATATGTTCCGAGCTCCAAAATGGATATAAATTGAGAGCAATGAGTCCAGTGGTATCCTTGGATCAGAAGGGTTAGGATGCCATGCAAATTTTGGGCTTGCAGAAGATCCCATCAACAACTCATTCAACTTCAAGTCATTAGGAATGAAGGTTTCATTTGGGGCACCTAGCTAGATATCTCCAAAACTTGTGTAAGCTAGCAATTTAAGAGGTCCTCTTTCAACACATCACTTTATTTTATCAGATAATTTCGTCTAGTGTTGAGTATCCAGTTCCCTATGAGCACAAATTAGTCTACAGTCCACTTATATTAATCATTAAAAGAGAGAAAGTAATGGTATAAACTTCATTTAAACAGATCTATGTCACTAACACCCAAAAGTTTGGTAAACCACTTTGCAGGTTGAAAATGGTTAAATATATGAAATGTTGTTGGGAATCATATGTTCAGTATCAGGGATGTTTTTAGGACTGGTGTATAAGCAAAAGCCCTGTTTTCGCTGTAATTTTCAATCAGTAATCATGATTATCATTGTGATTTTGAAAATTTTATAATTATTTTATGTTTAATTATGTTATATATTTGTTAATATTCATTTTCACTATAGTTTCAAAGAGTTAATACTTATAATTTTGAAAGTAAAACAATTAAGTAAATTCGAGAACCTTATTTCTCTTTCCATTATTACAAGTTTATTTTAATAACCCATTGATATCCAAATAGTTAGAATGAGACCTCACTCTCCTGTTTCAAATACCTCTTAAGTCTTCACCATGTGTAAATGATGGAGAGTCAACAATTTGCCTTCTGTGTTTAGAGTTTCGGTTAGCGTCTTCATCATTACTTTGCTCCTGTTCATCATGTTCAGAAAAAATCATCAACAATAGCACTAGGAAGTCTCTAATTCTGAAGAGACGAACTCATACCTGCAGAATCAACAAGAAAAATAGTAGTAGTGGAATATACAAGATTCCTAAATTCTATTTTTTTTTCTCAGAAAGAAAAATCATAATACAAGATTCCTAAATTCTATATCATCCACAGAATCCAGATTCGTGCAATCTTTCATTTGAGTAAAAATAAAATAAAAATCATGAACTGCACATATATAGGCATTGGAAATATTTCTAGTCTATAATTTCAGATATAACATCAGAAATTCTAATTAAATAATAAGCACAAAAATGTTAAAATCTCCTTAAGTTGAGTAACGCAGATCTTTTGCAACTCCTTCTCGGGCTTATTATTTTTCAGAAATGCTACCACATAATTTGCCACCAATGCAAGATCTGCTTTCGTCCTAGCATTCCACAAAGAGATAAATTTGAAGAACACTTCTCACATTGATTCCTAACATGACATATGTAAAATATGGAAATATAAGAAAAATGTAATACATCCCTCCATAAGAAAAATGTAATACATCCCTTTACAAACAAATAGGGAAATGGGCAATAAAATAAAGAGAATAAAATACTGTAGTATAAGAAAATATTTAAAAAATTGATATCAATGTAATACTATGGGTTTTGATCCCTCAGTGTAATAATGTATATTTCCAATTTTAAAAATTTGGTAGAGCTATATAAAGTTAAGATGCATATAATGTAAAATTAATTTTGATTTTACTAATTAATAGTGTGGAATGAATTTAAACTATAAATAGACATAGTCATATGAAATTGTAATTACACTAATTACACATTGATTGATGATCTAAGCACTTAGAGTTGAGTGGTCAATATTATACATCTAGATCTTCTAGCTTGATTTAAAGCTTAGTATTGTGCCTTTTTAATAATGGGTTTCTCTCCTAATGTTGTACTTCTCATTATAAATATTGTGTTTGAATGGTACATTGATATTGTTAATTTACCACCGATATATTTTGTTACAATCACTTCTACCCTAATTCTTATGTTTTATTAGCAATCTTTTAAAACAATTTAATCTCCTAATGATAAATAACAATTGTAGATAGAATAATAAGTTCAAATAATAAGAGACATGAATTCACACCACACAAGAGGCCATGGAAATATTGAATCCCAAATAAAGTTGACATATACAAATAGGGTGTGGATAAATTCCAACCATTTAAGTAGTAAAATTCTTCAAACACAAGCATTGTCAATGCAAATATATATGGATGTTTCAACAAAAGGCCAAATCAGGGTTTTCTAGTCAATAAAGGTGTCGTTTGTATATGGGAAATTTCTTGATCACTGTGTGTAATCTTAATGTTGATAGATATGTCTACTAAGTGGTTCCAGTTAATGGGGCATTGATTTGAGAGTTCAATATATTTTTATTCTTTATCAAAGTATTCTTTTGTTGTTGTATTTGTGTTCTTCAATTTATGCCTTACGGCGTTTCCTTTGCAACATCTGGTGCAAATGCTAGTTACAGAGACACGTATAATTACAGAGAAATCGTTTGGCAAGAATTGTCTAACAAGGAGGGAAAGCATGATTGTGCGTTAGACTTCGATTTTTAAATTTTTTTTTTCAAGGAGCAGGAGCTAGCTATAGTGAGTTGTAAGTTCATATGAGGATTTGTATATTCTTAATTGTCATAGTTATTCTAAACAAATAGTGTGTGTTTCATTTTTATATAATGGAGATTTTCTATGTACTTTTATTTAATTTTGTTACTAATAGAATATATTTAGATAGTATGAGAGGGTGTTTCCTCTCTTGCTTAATTATTTTTTGGAGTTAAGTAATCTTTTTCGTGGAGCATTTCCTATCATTCTTAATCTCA
>APFE030836078.1:84116-100700 GCA_000404065.3 Pinus taeda | reverse complement strand
GTGGGAAGAACACTTAAAGCATGTTAAGCAGACATTAGATGTTTTGAAAAGAGAAAAAATTTATGTTAAACTCTCAAATGTGAATTTGGCAAAACATTTCTAAATTATTTGGGTCATATAGTAGGGGGTGGTGAATTGAAAATAGATCCCTCTAAACTGGTAGTCATTATAAACTGGCCTAAACCCAAGTCTGCTACAGAACTGAGAAGCTTCTTAGGAGCAGAACAATATTGGAGGAAGTTCATCCCTAACTTTTCCGCAATTGCAGCTCCCTTACATGCTTTGACAGGGTTGAACAAAGTGTTTCAGTGGGGAGGCAAACATCAGAAAGCCTTCGACACCTTGAAAGAAAAGATTAGTACAGCACCTATAGTAGCACTGCCTGATCTACAAAGAACATTTGAGATCCAAACAAATGCCAGTGATTATGCCATGGGAGCAATGTCGACACAGCACGGTAAACCCATATGTTATCATTCTGAGACTTTTAATTCTGCAGTAGTTAACTATCCTACATATGATAAATAATTGTATGAATTAGTTCAGAGTGTGAAAAAGTGGAAACATTACTTAATGGGCAAAGAGACAGTAATACATACTGATCATCAACCACTTAAATATTTGCACTCCCAGACTAAGTTACAGCAATCAAGACACTACAGATGGATGGGTTTTCTACAACAGTTTCATTTAGTCATCAGATATAAAAATGGCATACATAACAAAGTTGCAGACATGTTATCTAGACCCATTATAAATGCATCTACCATACTTAAACATAATTATGTGCTGCATGAAAGCTACATAGAACAATATGCTCAGGACATGGACTTTAAAGATGTATATGTAACTTTGAGTCAAGGCAAAAGACTAGAAGAATTGGACTATCACATGAAGGACCGACTCTTATATCATTGTGGGAAACTCTGCATTCCACAAACTGAGAGAGTAAAGATAATTAGGGAAGCACACACTTCTCTGATATCAGGTCACTTTGGGGTAAGTAAAACAGTTGCACAGCTGCAAAGGTTTTGCTATTGGCCGACAATGAATGAGACAATTTCTAGATATGTAAAGGGGTGTGCAATGTGTGATAAAAGCAAGCCCAGCAATAAAAAACTAGGCTTGTACACTCCCTTGCTAGTTCCTTCTCACCCTTGGGAAAGCATTTCCATGGATTTCATTGGAGGACTGCCTAAATCTAGAAAGGGTCATGATTATCTCTATGTTGTTGTGGATAGGTTCAACAAAATGTGTATTTTGATACCCTGTAGTAAATATATTACAGCTGAACAAACTGCAAAATTATTCTTTGAGCATGTATGGGTTCATTTTGGATTACCCACTTCTATTGTATCTGATCGAGACGCCCGACTTGTGGGGAAGTTTTGGTCAAGCCTGTGGGAACTAATGGACACCAAATTAAAGAAAAGCACAACTTTTCATCCACAAACAGATGGCCAGACAGAAGTAGTTAATATGACAACGATCCAGTTACTGAGAGGATATTGCAGTAAATATCCTAAGCTTTGGGATGAGCACTTGTGCTAAGTGTAACATGCTTACAATAGAGCCAAACACTCTTCTACACAGAGATCTCCTTTTGAGACCTGTTTTGGTTTCATACCAAGATCTCCTTTGGATTTTGTCTTTAGTAAAGATACCACGATTGATAAACACAATGATGTGGACAAGGCAACTAGATTCATTGAACAGGTCCAGGAGATCCATCAAGCAGTACAAGAACAGCTGGAAAAGAGCCAGGCCAAGTACAAGGCTAGGCATGATAAGCATCAGATGGAGCATAGTTTTCAAGTTGGAGACCAAGTCTGGCTGTATATTAGCAAGGACAGAGTGCAAGGTGAAGGTAAAAAGCTAAAACCTATTATGTATGGACCCTTCAGGATACTTGAGAAGGTTGGTGAGAATTCTTTTCGCCTTGATCTGCCAACTTACATGCATATCTACTTAGTCGTGAACGTAGATTGCTTGAGATTGTTTGAACCTTCAATGATTGAGGACCTTGAAGAGCAGAGTCAATTACTTTCTGTTGATGACATGCTACTTGAATACCTTAATGAGTTGCAGGAAGACACAGTGCTGGACAGGAAGGTAAGGATGGTGCGCAGTGGACAAGTGGAATACCTCAGGATTGGACTTATGGGTTCGAAATCGAGCAATGCGAAGTGGATTGAGATTGAACAAGTGAGACAGCAGTTTCCTCACTTAATCGATGCGTGAAGAAAACCAACTTTTGGTGGTCCAAAAGCTTTTTTAGTAGGGACGCCGTGATCCGAATCGGATCCACAAAAGACTATCAAGAACCTTGACTGTATCGAGTTGAACAAATCCTTGGAAATTCCGAAAACAACGATAAAAAAACACCTTGAACCAGTGGCCATGGAAATCGGCGCGGAACGACGAGGACCTCGGTCAAAGTGCTCTAACTGAGGCCCATGGAGACTGTACGGGAGGTCAAAGCAGCCTCTGGGAGCCACGGATAAGGAAAAGGAGGCAATTTTGATGCACGACTTAGCGCTAATCGCGCATCGCTAGGCAAACAGGGCCGAAATGGGGGAGCCTTAAGCACTTGGTCACGTTGGGAGCCGGAGAACCGTGGGCGGAGAAACAAAAAGCGCTAAAGGACAAAGGCAAGACCCATGCTTTGGGAAAACCAAAGGTATTGATCAGGGTGCCCTTGAATGGTAAGAGGTTTTGGTGCAGAGCGAAGCGATCCCACTTAGCAATCGACGCGTGGCAGTGGAGGTGAGAGAAAAACCGCCGTGATCACGCTCTAATGGTCGAGCAAGTCAACCGCGCTCGATGTGCGTGTGACGTTGGATCTGGAGGAGCCCAGATCGGATGACTGAGATTGCACCCGATAGAAAGAAGCGGAATCGATAGGGAATTAAGCCGCGATTTAAAAGGATTTGGAATCCATTGACCGCCATGGTGGAGAAAGAACGTATCCACGACATAGCCGAAGAAATGAATTGATGAAGCATGCTGGCACCAGTTAGATGGGGACACGTGGCACTCCTTGAGCGTTCATGTTGACGTCGAACAGGGAACTCCAAGCACAGCTGTAGAAGGTGAATTGGCGCAGGCGGGAGAGGAACTGAACAGGCATAGGGATCGAATTGTTAAAGCCATGAACAAAGATAGTCAAAGGGAGTTGGAGGATTTGGAGAGGAGTCCAAGTGACCAGAGAGACAGTGAACAATGAACCCTAAGAGGGGGGACTGAACACATAGAACAATAAAGCCAAGCAGAGGAGACAGAGGACCGAGATGACCACAGGCAGCGTCGAGCACTAGAGAGCTTGAAGATTCAAGCCTTCCCATAGAGAAATATGTCTGGATTGAGCATCATAGTTGAGTCTTTTCCACTGTAGACCAAAGGTCACAGAGCTGGTAGGAAGAACAAGAGTCTGTGTACTTCGAGTGGCTTGGGGAAGCCAAGAACCACCCTGCCAAGAAAAATCTGCTTCAGGAGAACTCACACTGAGTCCTTGTATTGTAATTTATCTGCTGTAAGACACAATAAAACAAAGCCACCACTGAAGCTGGACTGGAGACGTAGCCCTGGAGAATAGGGTGAACTCCATATTAAAAACTGTTTGTGTCTTAGTGTTGCTTATTGTATTTTCTCTGTTGTCTTTCCATTTAAATGTCTGTGTATTGGCTATCTGATCGATCCGTTGTTTCAATAACACTGGACACACACCAGCACATGAGTTTGTAATACCTTTTGTTTAATAAATCTTCAACTGAGGTTACTCATAGGGTGATTATCAGATCAGAAGAAAAGCAGAATCTTCAGAGTATTACTATGTCACAACTGCACAGAATCCTAACTGCTTTCAAAATGAGAAAAGGGGGACCATCAGACATGAGAGAAGTCACATTCACAGCTTCAAGAAAATGAGAATACAATAAGTCAGGGCATGCATCAGAAGAAGAGGAAGAATCAAACTTTGTTAAGAACCTTCAACGAGGTTCTGGAAGATTCAGAGGTAAGTTACCTTTCAAATGTTTTGCTTATGGGAGAGTTGGTCACTATGCAGCCAAATTTTCTCCTAAAGATAAACTTGATAAAGGTAAGGAACTAGTTAAATGGAACAAAAAACAAACTATAAGTAGGAAGAGCTATTATACACATGAAGACAGTGATGGAATTTCAAATAGTGATGATGAGCATGGTAATTATTATAGACTTTTGATGGCTTTTCAAGATGATGATTTCTTGGATGCTATATATGAAGATGATCTCTATGAAGAAATTTCTATACTTAAAATTTGTTTAGAAGAAAAGAATATGATCATAGATACTCTGACATTCCAACTTGCTGAAAGGGAAAAACACAATGAAAAGTTAGAATGTGAAATTGTGGGACTTAGAAAAGATATTGAGAAAACAAAAGCTCTTAATCTTAGATTTGCTAAAGGATCTGAAACTTTAGATGAGATTATCAAAGTGCAACATTCTCCTATAATCAAGATAGGTCTTGGATATACTGAAGAAGCATCTCAAGCATGAAAGCCATCCACCTCCAAAAGTTATCTTGATGCAGCAAAGAGAAGTGAACAAGTTGACAATTGTCAACAAAGGCATAAAGAAAATCACCAGGTAAATCAAGGTCAATCTACTTCAAAGATGAACAGACATCACCAAGTAAATCAGGGTCAATCTACTTCAAGGATGAACAGAAGCTACAACCAACCGCAGGTAAATCATTCTCAATTTGCCTCAAGAATGAATGTCAATGGAGACTACAATCACCTGGACGGTAGATTTGATAATCATAGGAATTTCTTTAATGGCCAATGTTTTTCATGTCATAACTTTGGACACAAAGCTACACAATGTGTTGCCTACAAGACCATCATGACTCGAGAAGCATAAAACCAAAGGAACGTGATTGGGATCATGAAGAGGAGCTACAATAACTTTTATGCTCTTGAAAATGAAATAAAATGCTCTATTTGTAACAACTTCGGTCATGAAGATTCTGAATGCAGGAGTAAGTTTTGGAAAACATCTCAGAAGGAGCAACCTTCATTGGGTCCCAAAACTTGGAGAAAGAAAGAACCACAACCAGAAAGATGTGGTATAGCCTTATATGCGGAAGGACAGGAAAATCAGTGGTACATTGATAGTGGATGTTCGAAACATATCACAGGTGATAAAGAAAAACTTCAGCCATATAGTGCCTTAGAAAAGGAAAGGAAAGTCTCATTCGGAAATGACACACCTGCATTCATAAAAGGTAAAGGTTCTGTTCTTTTGAAAGAAAAAATCAAAGCTGGAAACGTTATGCATGTTGATGGCTTAAAGCATAATCTATTGAGTGTTAACCAAATGTGTGATCAAGGAAATGAGGTAATATTCCAATCAAATGGATGTATTGTTCGTGAGCTTGATACAGGAGAAACAATGATCAAAGGCATAGGAACTCCAAATAATTTATACATACTCAAGGGAGGAAAACAACAGTGCTATCTAAGCAAGAATGATGAACACTGGCTATGGCACAGAAGATTGGGGCATCTAAGCTTCTCTCAAATAAGGAAAGCATGCAAATATCAGGCGGTTCGTGATCTCCCTAACATCAGAATTCCAGACAATACAATATGCAAATCATGTCAATTTGGTAAGCAAACCATAACTAATTTCCCTGAGAAGGAAGGATCAGCTAGTAGGCCACTTGAACTTGTCCATACTAATTTATGTGGTCCATCAAGGAAGAAGTCACCTCGAGGAGAAGAATACTTTATATCATTCATTGAAGACTTTTCCAAGATGTGTTGGATAGGACTTCTGAAGCATAAAGACGAAGCTTTCAAAAAATTCAAAGCTTTCAAAACCTTGGTTGAAAATGAATCATATCGCAAAATCAAATGCCTCGGGTCTGATCAAGGAGGGGAATTTACCTCGGATGAATTTTTCAACTTTTGTGAAGAACATGGAATAAGAAGGGAATTCTCTACTGCAAGGACTCCTTAGCAAAATGGAGTAGTGGAAAGGATGAACAAAACGGTTCAACAAATGGCTTATGCTATGCTTGATGAATCTGGAACTCCTGCAACCTTCTAGGGTGAAGCTGCATTTGCTTCCACTACTATTCTCAACAAAACAAACGTTCAGGGAAACAACACTCAAACTCCTCATGAACTTTGGTATGGTAAGACTCCTACGGTAAAATACTTCAAGGTGTTTGGAAGCAAATGTTACATCAGAAGGACTAATGAAAATCTTGGCAAGTTTGAACCTAGAGCAGATGAAGGCATTCTCCTTGGTTACTCTTCCCGAAGTAAAGGATATAAGTGTTACAATAAAAGACTTGGAAAAATTGTTGAAAGTTTTGATGTGGTGGTTGATGAAGAAGGCAACAATTCAAAACAGATAAAAACCGAAGATTTTGAAGATGAAGAGGACTATCCTTCAACATCAGACCAGACTAATGCTAAAGAACAAACGTATGAGGCACCAGAAGAACATATAAGAATAGAAGAAAAGACACCATCCAGGTATGTTAAGAAGAACCATCTAGAGACTCAAATTTTGGGGCAAAAAGAGGCAGGTGTTCAAACAAGAAGAACTATAACAAAAGCTTCAAGCTATCTAGCATTACTCTCCTCCGCTGAACCACAAAATGTAAGTGAAGCATGCAAAGATGAATGCTGGGTCAAGGCCATGAATGAAGAACTTGAGCAGATTGAAAAGAATAACACTTGGGAATTGGTTCCTAGACCTAATGATAAGAATGTCATAGGGACCAAATGGATATTCAAAAACAAGCTGAACGAAAATGGGGATGTTATTAGAAACAAGGCCAAACTTGTTTGTAAAGGGTATGCTCAACAAGAAGGTATAGACTTTGAAGATACTTTTGCACCGGTTGCTAGACTTGAAGCCATAAGAATTTTCGATGCTCTTTCTAACCTTCAAAAGTTCAAAGTATATCAAATGGATGTGAAATCTGCCTTTTTAAATGGAGACTTAGAAGAAGAAGTGTATATTGAGCAACCACATGGATTCATCGTTGGAAACGATCCAAAACGTGTATGCAGACTTAAGAAGGCACTCCATGTTCCCCCTGTCTGTAGGCAAGGATCTCCATCTTGGTGATGTGGAGAGTTCTAAACCAAGACTACCTAGATTTTAGCAGATACCATGTGTTTCATTGATAAGTATTCTGCTATAACATGGTAGATCATAAAATATGCTTTCAATAAGAAAGTGTTCCTAGAGGATTTAGAAGACAGAGAGATTTATATAAATATCAACAGATCCAGGTTCCACAGGGTTAGATGCAAATATTCCATTGGTAGAAAATGAAAAATTGGTGACTAAGTGACTAAAAAATTTATTTACTGCCACTTTTCCAAGTGAAATACTACAAAAAAGAAAAATCTTAAGTGACCCAACTAAAATCAGCTAATATAAATGAATAATTTAGTCCCAGGTTGAAATATATGACTAACTAATAAGTAATACAACTAAAAATGACTAATTTAGTCTAGGAACAAAAATACGACTACCTAATAAGTGCTACAATAATATGAATCAGTCGTTTATGTTAGTCATTTTAATATGAATTGATACCCTTATTTTAATTCTCCTCAAATTGTTACATAAGACATAAGGTATGAAAACTCAAGCTATTTTAACCATTATCCTAGGTTAGCTTTCCTTCTCTCTCTCTGACCTTACCTCTATAATGAGGAGCCTACTCTCTCTGGCCTTTCATAATTTTGTGGGTGTAATTCATGCCATTGAATAAAACATTTCAAGACCATATATATATATAATATAATATATATTATATATATATATATATATATATATAGTATATGTATGAAATTCTTGGGTATTCAAGGTAGTGACGTAAGTACCTTTGGGGCCTCTCTTGGAGTTGAAGTTTATGCTAGATTTAGCAAAATTCACTAGTAAGTATGGGCGAAAAATTTGACGCTGCTATACTCCGACAGTTTGACCGTAGTGTCAGAGTTTGCTTGATTTTTTTTAAAAGCCCCAACTTTGATCAGATATCTGATAAACATAATTATCGTCGGATATACAATGATACACCATTCAAATATCTAGCACTAATTATGTTCATCGAATATTCGACGACAATTGAATGTTTACCAGATATCCAACAAACATTCGCATATTTTCAAATATACGACATTTGACCAAATCAATTATCAAATGACCTTAAATTAACAAACTCAATACATATAACACTTTTTAAATCACTATTTTAAACTTGAATTTAATTCATTTACATTTACACCCTACCCAATTATTTTTTCTTGATCATCATGTAATTTGTGAGCTTAATGATCTGATCTTTGAAGTCATGACAAAACCCCAACAACCAGAGCACAATCATATGGTCATGGGAACTATAGGGCCAAGACTGAAAAAGCATTGGGAGGCCAGTTTCAATAGGGTGAAGGCTACCTTGCCCTTGAAAATTTTGGCAACATCTGCTACTGTAGAAGCATCCTTCAAGTATGTGTGAAGTCCAAGGTTTTAAAATTGAAAATTGAAGGCTCCAAACTATTGAACATTAGGAATCCCGGTTGCAAATTTTGGTGGGGTTTTAATTTTCGGGTATTCAATCTTGGGAAAAATCGAACCAGATAAAATTTCATACACTTAATCGTGGATCAATCCCCTTGTTGATTTCAATAAACTCAAGGACACAAGCTCAAGAAAGTCCATATCTCTATTAGGGTTTAAATTATATGGGTTTTGAACTATTGACACTGAGTTGCAATTGGAACTCCATGATATGGATGGATCTAGAAATAGAAGTGGCCTTGAAAATAGCTCAAAAATAAAAGTACTTAAATGGAAGCGAAACTAGGACCAGATCGTAGTACTCATCATCTTGATTCCAACGGTGTGAATGATAATCAAATCCAAGTTTGTATGCTCAAGTTATAACTGGTTAAATTTCTAGTCAAACTTGACCAAGTGGTAGCCCTAACGAGGCAAAAAATTGGCAGAATATCAATGCACAAAATCTGGCGGTCAGAAAAGGTGAATTTGTTGCCTACTTAATTTGTCCAGTAGCCCTTATTTTCTGGGAGGAAAATTTGAACCACATAGTTGAAAATATATATATATATGTGTGTGTGTGCATATATATATATATATATTATATATATATATATGTTGGGGTGGCGAGCTTCCACCCCAACACCCCAACGACTCAATGATATTGGATATATATATATATATATATATATATATATAACATACATGTTATTAAAAATGGTGCGCAGGCCACCCCCAATGGACCTGCCCAACCCCGGTGGAACCCACTTATACCATATGTTAAAACACTGCCAACGTATATGTATTAATCACACTGGTCGTTACCACAATATGCCATATATGCTCTGACGGTGCCGAACCTGCCTGACTTAACGTCGATCGGTTCGTTGGTGAAACAACATTTAACCAAAAAACATATAGCAAAACAACTGCCGCACCATAAAACATATACCATATTCAATGTTGGTCGGGCGAGGGTGGAACTGCTGACCTCTCGCACCAACTTTAACCTTTGTTGCCAACGGACCACCAAACCCACATTAAAAATAACACCACTCATTTGTATTTAAACCTTCATTCACCCATTCAAACGAGACTGACAATAGAGGAGCTACAGAATGAGGAGCGACAGAGGAGGGTGAAACCCTGAGCTAGGGAATCTCTTAGATGTTGAAACGATTCCCTTGGGGGCCCAAGGTTACAGTGTCAGAATTTGACAAACTTATAGTCATTTTTATATGATTTCACAACGTGAATCCAATGTTGATGTCATTTTCTGCATCTAAGCTCTGTAATTTTCATCCATGACAGATATTGGAGGTATAAGTGTCAGTTTTGTAAAGTTTCTCGTAACTGGTTTCTTTGATGCCACTTAATGAAAGAAGGCCTCCCCACTTTTGAGCAGGCCCGGAGACGTAGCCCACATTGGGTGAACTCCGAAATCAAGTAGTTGTGTATTTGATTTCATGTTTTCTTATGATTTCCACTTAATTTTCATGTGTTTAAGTTTATTGGTTATGTATTCTCTTTTATATGCAATTACAAATGCATCCTTGAAGTTAAAAGATCTGGATCAAGTTTGGTATCAGAGCAGGTCTTCTTGATGCAAGTTGCATGAGTGAATGCTAACCAAAAACAAGCTCCAAAGAGGTGAAGGAAAACTTAAATCCGTTGATCTCGAAGTGAGGCGTGCACCACAAAGATGAAACATGGTAGATGAGGAAGCTCGATTGGAGGAAGAGCAAAATTATCGCAAGATATTTTTCACCACGACAGAGAAAGTTGACAAGTTGTTTGCAAAATATGAGAAGACAATCAAGCCTGAGAAGAAGGAACCATACGATCATGCCTCAGTAAATCATGAAGGTGGAGTAAAAGTGCCTCCTCCTTCTCTGTACTCTAGCGAAATTTCTTCTTCTTCCTCTTCTCATCATTCTAATAGGAATCAAAGGAATGTAGTGGATGGACCCATCGACTTGGGTTCTGATTCGGGTGATGAGACAAAGATTTCATTAGATGTGGTACCAAAAATGAAAAGGAGAACAAATATGGCATGGCTCCAAGAACTAGAGAAAAAAACCAAACATTCAGGGGAAGAATGATGAACCAAGGAGGTTCCTACAAGAAGTAGAGAAGGAGAAATAAAGGTTGAAACATCAGTTACAAGCCAAGGAGGAGGCCTTGGAAAAGTTGAAACATAACAAGCCTAAGGTAAAAAGTGAATCTTCAATTTCATGTAATTTTTATGTTGATGGTTTCGCTGCCTTTGAGAAACATACTATAGGAATTAGATCAAAATTATTGAATAAAATGGGGTATCAAGGAAAGGGCCTCGACATTAATGGCCAAAGCATTGTGAATCCCATCAAAGTGGAGGAATTGCCTCATTATGTAGGACTTGGATATGTCAAAAAATAGGTTGGGGAATGCTCCAAGGCAACCAACGACCAACAAACGACATATGATGACAACACTTCATCAAATTCCAGTGATAATGAGGGTTCCACGAGCACTTACCAAAGGTGCACCAGGAGAAATCATTCCAAGACGATCCAAAAAGTTTGGAGGAGAAAGAATCATTGTAGCTACTGCAATGAGTATGAACACTAGAAAGTCGCATGCCATACACTCCAAGCCAAGAAAGAACCCATGAAGAAACCAACTGGAGAATATGTTAAACAATAAAATACGCTACTGGGAGATGACCCATTCACTTTATCGAGTAAGAGATGGTTTTACTAAAAATAGTAGTGTGTCATGGCCAAATCTTGTAAATTGTACGTTGCGAATAATTGTAAAAGTGATGATGTGTTTTCCATCCCTTATTAAGGTAATGATGATGTTTTTTTCCCTTTGTTGATAGTTGGGGTATGTATTTCTATTATGATGTAAACTTTACCAAAGAGTGTGTGTTATAAACTCTTGGAAAGTTTAGGGTTCTTTGATTCATGTGTGTATTTGTATGTGATTGCAAAGAATCTACCAGATTTTCATGGAATGCAGATATTGAAGGTGTGGCTTGACAAAGAGACAAACAATGTGAAGGATGTGTGTATGCTTTTTGAGGACCAAAATATCTTCAGTGGGGAAGAATGATCTGGGTGGATCCAGAAATAGAAGTGGCCTTGAAAATAGCTCAAAAATAAAAGTCCTCATAAGGAATTGAAACTAGGACCAAATCATAGTACTCACCACCCTGATTCCAATAGTGTGAACGACACTCAAATCTAAGTTCGTACGCTCAAGTTATAGTTGGTCAAAGTTTTGGTCAAACTTGGCCAAGTGGTAGTCCTAATGAGAAAACAAATTGGTAGAATCTTGGTGCACAAAATTTGGTGGTCGGAATAGCCAAATTTGTTGCCTAATTAATTTGTCCAGAGACCCTTATTTTCCGGCGGGAAAATTTGAACCATATAGTTGAAAAATAAATAAAATATATATAAGCTGGGGTGGCAATCTGTGACCCACACCATCCCCAATGACCCAACAATATTATATATATGTATATGTATATGTGTATGATCCAAATCGGATCCACAAAAGACTGTCAACAACCTTGATTGTATCAAGTTAAACAAATCCGTAATGAAATCCAAAACGACATCAAAAACACCCTAAACCAGCGACCATGGCAGCCGACGTGGAACGACGAGGACCTCGGTCAAAGCGCGCTAACTGAGGCCCATGGAGACTGCGCAGGAGGTCAAAACAGTGCCAGATCGGGAAAAGGAGGCGATTTTGATGCGCGCGATTAACGCTTAATTGTGCATCGCTGGGAAAACAGGGCCGAAATGGGGGAGCCTTAAGCATTCGGTCACGTTGGGAGCCGGAGAACCACAGGCGGAAAAAAATAAAGTGCTAAAGGACAAAGGCAGGACTCACGCTCTAGAAAACTGGCAGCATCGCTCGGGGCGCCCTTGAACGGTAAGAGGTTTTGGAGGAGAGCAAAGCAATCCCACTCAGCGAGCGACGCGTGGCAGCGGAGGTGAGAGAAAAACCACTGTGATCGCGCGCTAACGATCGAGCAAGTCAACCGCGCTTGACGTGCGTATGATGTTGGATCTGGAGGAGCCTAGATCGGACGGCTAAGATTACGCCCGATGAAAGAAGCAGAATCGACAGGGGATTAAGTCGCGATTTAAAGGGATTTGGAGTCCGTTTGACCGCCACGGTGGAGAAAGAACATATTCGCGACATAATCAAAGAAATGAGACGACGAAGCATGATGGAACTAGTTAGATGGGGGCACGTGGCACTCCCTGAGCTTTCATGCTGACGCCAAACAGGGAACTCCAAGCACAACTGTAGAAGGTGAATCGACGCAAGCAGGAGAGTAATCAAACAAGCATAGGGATCTAATGGTTAAAGCCATGAACAAAGACAATTGAAAGAGAGTTGGAGGATTTGGAGAGGAGTCCAAGCAACCAGAGAGACAGTGAATAGTGAACCCTGAGAGGAGGACTAAACAAAGAGAACAATAAAGCCAAGCAGAGGAGACAGAGGGTCGAGCTGACCACAGGCAACATCGAGCACTAGAGAGCTTGAAGATTCAAGCCTCCCCGTAAAGAAATCTGTCCGGACTGAGCATCACATTTGGATCTTTCCACTATAGACCAAAGGTCACAGAGATGGTAGGAAGAACAAGAGTCTGTGAACTCTGAGTGGCTTGGGGAATCCAAGAACCACCCTACCTAGTAAAATCTGTTGCCAGGAGAACTCATATCGAGTCCCTGTAATGTAATTTCTCTGCTGTAAGACACAATAAAACAAGGCCACCACTAAAGATGGACCGGAAACGTAGCCCTAGAGAATAGGGTGAGCTCCTTATTAAAAACTTTTGTGTGTCTTTGTGTTGCTTACTGGATTTCTCTGCTGTCTTTCCATTTAAAATGTTTGTGTATTGGAAATCTGATCGATCCGTTGTTTCAATAACACAGAACACACACCAGCACATGAGTCTGTAATACCTTTTGTTTAATAAATCTTCAACTGATGGCGCTCATAGGGTGATTATCAGATCAAGTGGTATCAGAGCTCTAGGCTGTAAGGTTAGACAACCTTGTGTTGGTTTAGCTGTTAATGCTCACTAGATCAAAGCTCAAATTAGGAGACAGAGAGTTGGTGGAAACTAATCCTGAAATTGGGAGAGTCTATTCTCGGAAGACAATGTTAGAAGAAGGTTCTATAGGGCCAAACCCTCAATTCATAGAAAGTTTCTTAGCTATAAAGTCTATGGTAGAAGAAATGTATAGGGACTTTAGAAAGCATAAGGATGAAGATTCATCAGGATCTAAACAAGATAAAGAAGAAGATGAATCTCATTTCCATGACCACTCAAAAGGAAAGGGAAAAGAAGAAAGCTTTCCTCCACCTCCTAGTGGCCCTGTGCATAATAAGAAAGCATCCTTGAATAAACTGGATGTCAAATTTGATTTGCCTATATATGATGGAGAGAAAAATGCTGAAAAGTTGGACAATTGGATTAGACAAATTGATGTGTATTGCAGAGTACAAAACATAGACTGAGACAAGAGTAAGATTCAGCTGGAAAGCCTACACCTAGGAGGCACTGCCTTGGTTTGGTGGGAAGGCAGAACCCAAGCTGATATGAAGAAGCATGGTAAGACCATCTCTGTCTGGAGTGAATTTGTCGCTGCCACCAAAAAGAAGTTCTATCCATTGGCCTACATGCAACAAGCCATGAGGAGTTGACAAAATCTTCGGCAGTTGAAAGGGCAAAGTGTACAAGGGTATACTCAAGAATTTAGAAAGAGAGCATTGATGTTGGGTATCTCATTAGACTCACCAGAAACTCTTTTGAAGTGCATTGGTGGTCTACACAGCTACATGAGGCATACCATCCTCATGTTTAATCCCACTAGTATAGATGAGGTATCTGTACAAGCTACTCATCTAGAAGCTAGAGAAAAGAATGGAAATCCAGAAGTTGGGGGACCATCCCAACCCACTGTAAGCAAGAGCAAGGAAAAAAGAAAGCAGAAGTGGAAAGCAAGGAAAGCTAACACTGCACAAAAAGGCAAAGCTTCATGCACTCACTGTAAAAAGGAGGGGCATGATGATGAGCACTATTGGATTCTGCATCCAGAGCTGAGACCTAAGAAGTCCGAGGGAAAGAAGAAGAAGACTGTTGCAACTATTCAGAAAGATTTGGGGTCAGACTCAGGAGATGAAACAATCATTGCAGCCACAGGTATAAAAGGTAAGAATTCTGAAGCATCTACTAATAATTCTGCTCAATCTGTTATTGATGAAGAACATGAGAGAAAAGGACATGAGCTTTTCCATATTCGAGTTGTTTCCAGAAATCAAAAGATTCATACTTTGTTTGATAGGGGCTCACAAGTAAATCTAATTTTTGAAGCAATTGTAAAGAAATTGGGATTAGCAACTACACCTCATAAGAAACCATACCCATTAGGTTGGTTGAACGATAAAGCACAACTACAAGTGACCAGACAGTGCAAACTCAAGTTTTCTTTTGGGTAAACATTTGTAGATGAGGTTGAGTTAGATGTAATTCCTTTGGATATATGTGGAATTGTTTTAGGAAGTCCTTACTTGTATGATAGAAAGGCTATTTTCTATAGAGCTGAGAACAAATATCTACTTGTTAAAGATGGAATCGAATACTTTGTAAGAGCTCACAAGCTCAAGAATAATTATACTCTCATAAACTCAGGATAGATGAAAAGAATGATAAATTCATGTAAACAGTTCTTACTAATGGTTGTAAAGGAAAAGACACCTGATAAGACCAAAATCATTGAGGGCGGTAATGATGATCAACAAGCTAATATAGAAAAGATTGTTTCAGAGTATGATGTCTTATTTCAAGAACCTGTTGTGGTCACCAACAACCGCCCTCTTTTGTTTGATATTAGCAATAACACCAAGCAAGTAGGGGACCCTTAGTAAAAAATTCAAACAAACATCTCCATGAACATTTTTGTTTTTCCTTAGAATTTTATCGCAGAAAAGCAAAGAAAACATTTTCTTTTATGGGCATAACAAACTATGAAGGAATGATGCGAAATTCATCGCATCGCATTCACCATAAGTGCCCTTAAATAAAAAGCTTAAGAAATTCCCGACGGCCAATGTGCGACGTCGCATATCGCAGCAATCGCGTAGAGTAGGACACAATGACTAATATCTGCGATTTGCGATCTGCGATACATAATTTGCGATCTGCGATGATCCGATATTGAGATATCACAATACTATAGCACAAATCTGCGATTTGCGATGAGAGCGAATTTTCCTTGGCACAGTATTCAAGCAAAGCTGCCCATTAATCAAAATTAAGCGCGCGCCTTAAAAAGGAAATTAATGATTGTACGAATGGCTGATTTTTTGTTTTTCGAAGAGTCAGTTCACTTTGAATGTCATAATTATTCACACATAAGATCTGAAGCTTTCATGTCAATCTTTATTTCCATTACTCTTTTCCTTTACGCAAACTATAAAACAGGAAATAACATGGAGCAATTTTGCAGGAAACATCTAAGGAAAAGGGGAAGACACCAATACTCAGAAGACACAGAAGAGACCTCTTCAGAAACGGGTGCCACATACGATAGGACTACAGATTCCAGAGTATCACTCAACAGATGCTAACAACCGATAGGTCATCTGAAGCTCAGAATCAAAGGCGCACAAAAGCAGCATGATTACAAAGAGACCTGAAACTTACACGCTAGAAAAGCTCGGAATGAAGAACGAGGGCAGTTTTCAATCCAGAAAATTGCTTGGAAAGTAAAGTCTTCTGACTCATCAAGTCATTCGCAGAGACAGAAACCGAAATAGCAAAAGCAGAACCAGTTTGAGGGAAATTTGGGTTATTACCAAATATACACTCAGTCAGCGGGAGATTCTCTAAAATATCTGATAGTTTACCAAAAAGTGGTGCCAGCCCTTGTTACTGCTATTTTTATAGCACACACGAAAGGGAAAGGCAACCAACCGACTCTTCTCAGATGAATGCTGCAC
>APFE030836078.1:53633-71889 GCA_000404065.3 Pinus taeda | reverse complement strand
TGTGTGCTAAAAGCAAGCCCAGCAATAGAAAACTAGGCTTGTACACTCCCTTGCCAGTTCCTTCTCACCCTTGGGAAAGCCTTTCCATGGATTTTGTTGGAGGACTATCTAAATATCGAAAAGGTCATGATTATCTATATGTTGTTGTGGATAGGTTCAACAAAATGTGTATTTGAATACCCTGTAGTAAACATATTACAGCTAAACAAACTGTAAAATTGTTCTTTTAACATGTATGGGTTCATTTTGGATTACCCACTTCTATTGTATCTGGTTGATACCTGATTTGTGGGGAAGTTTTGGTCCAGTCTGTGGGAACCAATGGACACCAAATTAAAGAAAAGCATAGCTTTTCATCCACAAACAGAAGGCCAGACAGAAGTAGTTAACAGGACAGTGATCCAGTTACTGAGAGGGTATTGCAATAAACATTCTAAGCTTTGGGATGAGCAGTTGTGCTATGTGCAACATGCTTACAATAGAGCTAAACACTCTTCTACATAGAGATCTCCTTTTGAGACCTGTTTTGGTTTCATACCAAGGTCTCCTTTGGATTTTGTCTTTAGTAAAGATACCATGGTTGATGGACACAATGATGTGGGCAAGGCAACTAGGTTCATTGAACAGATCTAGGAGATACACCAAGCAGTACAGGAACAACTGGAAAAGAGTCAGGCCAAGTACAAGGCTAGGCATGATAAGCATCAGATGGAGCATAGTTTTCAAGTTGGAGACCAAGTTTGGCTGTATATCAGCAAGGACAGAATGCAAGGTGAAGGTAAAAAGCTAAAACCAATCAGGTATGTACCCTTCAGGATACTTGAGAAGATTGGTGAGAATGCTTTTTGCCTTGATCTATCAGCTTACATGCACATCTACTCAGTGGTGAATGCAGATTGCTTGAGGTTGTTTGAACCTTCAAAGATCGAGGACCCTGAAGAGCAGAGTCAATTACCTTCTGTTGATGACCTGCTACCTGAATATCTTAATGAGTTACAGGAAGACACAGTGCTGGACAGGAAGGTGAGGACGACGCGTAGTGGACAGGTGGAATACCTCAGAATTGGGGTTAAAGGTTCAAAGCCGAGCAGTGCGAAGTGGATTGAGATTGGGCAAGTGAGACAGCAGTTTCCTCACTTAGTCGATGCTTGAAGAAAACCAACTTTTGGTGGTCCAAAAGCTTTTTTAGTAGGGAGGCTGTGATCCAAATCGGATCCACAAGACTAGCAAGAACTTTGACTGTATCGAGTTAAACAAATCTGTAATGAAATCCAAAACGACATCAAAAACACCTTGAACCAGTGTCCATGGCAGCCGGCGCGGAACGACGAGGACCTCGGTCAAAGCGCGCTGAGCGAGGCCCATGGAGACTGCACAGGAGGTCAAAACAGCCCCTGGGAGCCCCGGATTGGGAAAAGTATGCGATTTTGATGCGCTTAAGTGCTAATCATGCATCTCTGGGCAAACATGGCCGAAATGGGGGAGCCTTAAGCACTTGGTCACGTTGGGAGCCGGAGAACCGCGGGTAGAAAAAAAAAAAAAAAAAAAAAAAAAAAAAAAAAAAAAAAAAAAAAAAAAAAAAAAAAAAAAAAAAAAAAAAAAAAAAAAGAGGCGCTTAAGGACAAAGGCGGGACCCACACTCTGGAAAATTGGTGGTATCGATCGGGGCACCCTTGAACAGTAAGAGGTTTTGGAGGAGAGCGGAGCGATCCCACTCAGTGAGCGACGCATGGCAGCGAAGGTGAGAGAAAAACCGCCGTGATCGCGTTCTAATGGTCTAGCAAGTCAACTGCGCTTGACGTGCGTATGACGTTGGATCTGGAGGAGCCCAGATCAAACAGTTGAGATTACGCCTGATGAAAGAAGCGGAATCGATTGGGGATTAAGCTGCGATTTAAAGGGATTTGGAATCCGTTTGATCGCCATGGTAGAGAAAGAACATATCTGCGACATAACCAAAGAAACGAGCCAACGAAGCATGCTGACACCAGTTAGATGGGGGCACGTGGCACTCCCTGAGCATTCATGCTGACACCGAACAGGGAACTCCAAGCACAGCTGCAGAAGGTGAATCGACACAGGCGGGAGAGGAATTGAATAGGCATAGGGATCGAATGGTTAAAGCCATGAACAAAGACAGTTGAAAGAGAGTTGGAGGATTTGGAGAGGAGTCCAAGCGACCAGAGAGACAATGAACATTGAACCCTGAGAGGAGGACTGAACACAGAGAGAAGTAAAGCCTAGCAGAGGAGACAGAGAGCCGAGCTGACCACAGGTAGCATCGAGCACCAGAGAGCTTGAAGATTCAAGCCTTTCCATAGAGGAATCTGTCTGGACTGAGCATCACATTTGGCTCTTTCCACTGTAGACCAAAGGTCACAGAGCTGGTGGGAAGAATAAGAGTCTGTGAACTCTGAGTTGCTTGGGGAATCCAAGAACCACCCTTCCTAGCAAAATCTACTGTCAGGGGAACTCATATTGAGTCCCTGTAATGTAACTTCTCTGTTGTAAGACATAATAAAACAAGGCCACCGCTGAAGCTCGACTGGAGACATAGCCCTGGAGAATAGGGTGAAGTCCTTATTAAAAACTGTTGTGTGTCTTTGTGTTGCTTACTGCATTTATCTGCTGTCTTTCCATTTAAAATGTCTGTGTATTGGCAATTTGATCGATCCGTTGTTTCAATAATACAGAACACACACCAGCACATGAGTCTATAATACCTTTTGTTTAATAAATCTTTAACTGATGGCACTCATAGGGTGATTATCAGATCAATATATGTATATGTATATGTATATGTATAATGGGTGTTATATATATATATATATATATATATTATATATTATTTATATAATATATAATTTATATATATATATATATATAATATATATATAATATATATTATTATATATAATATAATATATATATATTATTAAAAAGGTTTGGCGGCCACCCTTGGCGGACTCACCCAACCCCGATGGAATCCAAGTTATACCATATGTTAAAACATTGCCAACATCTATGTATTATCGCACTGATCGTTAACACAACATGCCATATATGCTTCGGCGGGTGTCAAACCCACTCGCCTTAACTGCCAGCCAGTCCATTGATGGAGAAAAATTTAACCAAAAAACATATAACAAAACAACCACCGCACCATAAAACACATACCATATGCCATGTTGGTCGGCTGGGGTTGGAACCGCCGACCTCCCCTGCCAACTTTAACCTTTGTTGCCAACGGACCAACGACCCCACATTAAAATTAACACCGCTCATTTGTATTTAAATCTTTATTTCACCCATTCGAACATGACCGACGGTGAAGGAGTTGCGGAACCAAGAGCGGCTAGAGGAGGGCGGAACCCTAAGCTAGGGAATCTCTTGGATGCTGAAAATATTCCCTTAGGGGCTTGAGGTTCCAATGTTAGAATTTGAAAAATTTATAGTCATTTTAATACGATTTCGTGACATGAATCCAATAGTGATGTCATTTTATGTGCCCGAGCTCTGTAATTTTCGTCCATGACAGAGATTGGAGGTATAAGGGTCATTTTCGTAAAGTTGCTTGTAATTGATTTCTTTGATGCCACTTAATGAAAGAAGGCATCCCCACTTTTGAGCAGGGCCTAGAGACATAGCCCATATTGGGTGAACTCTGTAATCAAATCATTGTGTCTTTGATATCATGTTTTCTTATGATTTCCGCTTGTTTTTCATGTGTTTAAGTTACTTGGTTATGTATGCTCTTTTGTATGCAATTTTGAATGCATCCTTGAAGTTAAAAGATCTAGATCACTCCAAATTGGAAGACCAAACCCAATTTTTCTATTATATTTTGTTATAAAAGTTTGTCTTATATGAGATAGGTGTTCCTTGATCTCCATAGTATCCCTAGTTGTCACTAAAAGTAATTGTGTGTACATTGTATGATATTCCAATGCTATTGAAACATTCCAACATTTAAATATGTAAATGATTTATTAGCATGTTTACATCTGCGATCTATTTCTCCATGACTATAAACTTCTTCTAACTATAAGCATACACATGTATGGATCTTAAGTTTGTGTTTTCTTATGTTCATGGTGTATTTTTCTATGGGCATAATTGAATGAATTTGATTGTCACCAATAACTTTCATGACACTCTGTGCATGATAATTTGGTTGGCTTCATTTTGACGTCTTAATTTAAACATTAAAAAAATTTTGATTTTGAGATTTCCTGCATTTTTCCATTATGATACATTTATTGATTGAAATTGTTGTCTATGAACACCATCAATATCTCTCCCTTCTTCTTTGATAGAAACAAATACAATCATCAACTAATGCTAGGGGGGAAACCTAGTATTTAATATTCTAAATCACCAGTTTGATGGGTCATAAAAAACAAACAAAACTAGGACAATGTTGGTAGACAAGATAACGAAATTGGAAAATGGGGGTTTAGGATGAAATTCCAAATTCACAGAAAAATAGTTCAAAATTAAATCCTTTGTTGACAGGCAGTAGTCCTAAAGTAGACACACAATTCAAGTGATTTATGGGAGCCTAGGGCATCTCTACATTTTGTGTCTCAACACTAGCATCACACCTTGTCGTAGAAGATTTGACAATATTCACCTCTGAACCAATTTTTTCCTATTTCCTCTCAAGTTGGGAGAAACTTGTTATCCTATTTCTTCCCGACTACTAAGGGTGGGGCACTTTTTTGCCAAAAGTGAAAGTATCCAACGCCTAGTGCTTTGGACATTGTTTTCCTATGGACATATCTGAAGAGTACACAAGTGAATTACTGCTTTTTGAAATTAATGGTTGAAATCTAAGAATGAGGCTACATAAATATCAAATTAGGGCTATGATTATAAATGTAGTAGAGGATCTCCACTCTCAATTGTTGTCATGTAGTGTGAAATGGTGATGGACCTGGGTGTGGTAATTCCTAGAAGTTCGACAACCAATCTAAGTGGGAGTCTAGGAGGGGTTTGGCCAAAACATTGATTCAAGTCCTTGCAAACTACTAAGTTGAAAAATGAAAAGAGATGTAGAGCCAAATCGTCCTTCTGGCATATTATATAATGTAGGACAACCTATATCTATTAGAGATATCTTGATGTAAAATGGAACAAGCTAAGAAGGTGTTTTTGAGATCCATGGAAAATTTCCACAAATATTTGAAATATGATAACCATCTTCAATAGGAACTGCATATCCCCATCTTTTGTACAATTTTCGAGTTATCTAAGGACCCTTAAAGTACCATAAAGGTAAGCAACAAGGATAGAGGACATGTGTGGAGAACTTCTATATTGAATCTATCCAACTGCTCTCATAACTCTTCATTGCTATCTTGGAAGTGTATAACGAGATATAGATCAAAAAACTTCTGATTTAGTATTGAGATTAAAATTCTTCTCAATATTTTCTAATTGAAAAAACTCATACATTTGGTAATCATAAAGGCCCTTTTTATTGAGTCTATTGGTCTCAGACCAAGGATCCCTAACAAAACACTTATTATTAAGATAAAAAAATGATATAGAAAACTTGTTTGCAAGATAGCCTATGGTAGAACTCGACACCGACACCATGAAACTCCAGTTCTAAACCGCCAGGCCATCGCATGTTCCTTGGTATACATGGGTGACAAATTTATACTAAGGTTTATTGTAAATGCAGTTGGAGAAAAGGGTTGGCGGAGTCCGCCAACTTGGCAGCTCCGCCAAACCCAATGGTCAGCTAAACTGCACTAAAAATTGGCAACGATGTGATGGATCTCAAATTGACGCGTAGTTACAATGGATATTTCCAAGTTTAAAAACCATGCTATATATAAAATGCAACAGTTACAAAAATGTGCCACGAGTTGAGTTTTCATATCACCACTAGACTGCTACGTAACCGTCGAGGAGAAGGTAGGTGGATGTTTATATGTGACCACAATCAACATCACTATCGGTGTTAAACGTTAAACCGCATGTCACATATTTTCGGACTTTGGTTCGCAGAGTTGGTAAGTATTAAAACCATTGGAACAGGTCATAAGTTTGTGAGCCAACTTTTGAGTAAATTTAGAAATTGGCATTCCAAGGCCATACCAAAGCCAAATTGGGCATTTGAAGAATTGAAACAGGGGTTTTGGTGCGCTCCGGACACAATGCCCGAGTCTGTTAGATAACTGCAATAGTCGATACTTCAGAATTTAGTACGTGGACAATTGTCTCTCAAAGTTAAGTTGAGGCAAGTAATTGTATTATGTACTTGTTGATGCATGATTGCTCATTTTCAGTTGAGGTTTATTGTCGTTGTAGGAGACTCTTTGTATTGTTGTAGATGACACGGTGATTGCGGGTTGTCATGATATTTTGTGAGATTTCTTTGTAGGAGAACATTTACTTGAAGGGAAATAACTACAATTATAAAAAACAAATTGATGTACCTCATTTTAAATACTAAAATATGAGCGGCATAACCTTTTGAGCAGGCCCCAGAGATGTAGCCTAGGAGGGGTGAACTCCGTCATAAAACTTGTGTCATTCTTCTTGATGTGTACATGATTATTTGTGTTATGTTCTTTATGGTTAACTTACACATGTGAAATAATTCGTGTTTGAAGGAACACCAAATTAACATGTTGTTTTAAAGACTCATTTTTAAACTTGCAAAGTGTCAAAGGACGATCTTCATCTTCCGCATATCAGATCATTTTGGTACCAGAGCAGGTTTTGACCAGATTGCAAGGATGAATTGACGCATGAAGCGAAGTCGGATGTAAGAATTGGAAGAATCCAATCAGCAATGTCGACAGGAGAACGTTGCATTACGTCGCATGGCGAAAGTGTTGCAGGAAGAAAAACAAAAACTGCAAGCAAGGCTTGAAGCCATGCAAAGAAATCGATAGAGCTTAGATCGAAGTCCATTCATAAATGGAGATAATAAAGCATTTTCACTTCATCATTTGGGCGAAGAAAGCTCATGTCTATCTGCTTCTCCAAAAGCACAGACAATGGGAGAAGAAATTGGTACTTTTTCCTCACCTTCATAGGAATTGTCTTATGTGCCAGCATCTCAGAAAATTGTTTCAGAAAAAGAGACTTCAAGCGATCTTGAGAATGGAGCTATCGAGAAACATACAAAAGGAATTGGTATGAAGTTGATGAACAGGATGGGATATCAACAAGGTAAAGGACTCGAAAAGCATGGCCAAGGCAGGCTCCAGCCAATAATTGTTCAGGAAATACCCCAACACGAAGGATTGGGATTTGACCAATTAACATGTGACTATTGTAGGAAGAAAGGTCACATCATAGATCGGTGTTGGTCTTTACATCATGAGAAAATGCCAAAAATGCTACAGGATCGTAAAGGTAAGAAGACGAATCACTCTAGTAGTGATTCAGAAGGTGAATCTTCCAATCAAAATTTTATTACGAAGATTGTTAAACAGACTTATCCATGTACTTTCTGTGGGAGTAACAACCATTGTGTAGATGAATGCTGGAAGCAGAAGGTTTACAGTAAGAAGGTGCATTCTACAAGGATTTGTCCACGGAAGGATGATGCGACCCTGCAGGGAAAGAAAATTTTGGAAAATCTTGGGATCGTCAAAACAAAGTTTCGAGAAATCAAGCAAGAAGACAATCATTGCAAACTTAGGAGAGAGAGTTTGTTCATAGTGTAAGCTGAAAGGACATTCAGAAAACATATGTCCAATGTTACCACAAGAATCAACAACAGCACAATCAGGCCAAGGAAAAGCAATGAGAACTGGAAAGGAAGGAAGTAAGTCTCCAGAGAAGTCACTTACTTGGAATTGGGCAGATTTCATGTCTTCTGTGTAAAATTGTCAATTGTGTGTTTGTGATTTGTCATCACATCAGTAAGTTTTAGTTGAGTCTATAAATAGGGTTGAGACAATTTTTGTACTGATGAATGATGTAATAAAATTCATGATTGCAATAAACTTTTGGAGGTCCAAAAGTCCTTTCGTTGGGAGGTATATCTAGGATGGATCTTGATTGAGTCAAGTCATATTTTTCTATGTAATGTTTGAAGACCATGATGGTCGTAGATAGAAATAGTTCTCAACATGCTCAGAATTTTACAGTTTTAGATGCTCGTGAAATTAGTACCAATTCGAAGAGCTCATCGCGTTGATTTCGGTGGTATATCCGGTTTTGAAAATGGCCTTCGTATGAAGAAGAAAATGTGTTTTTAAGTTTTGCTCCAAACAGGTAAAAGTCAAAGTCAAAAAGTCAACAGTCGAAGCTCATGGTTTCGCTAGTCAAAACTCATGGTTCCATCGGTCAAAGCTCATGGTTCCAAAAGACACATGGCATGCTCAAATTCTGCCAAATGTCTCCCTCTGGTTTGTTGAATTTTTTCTGCCAAATGTCTCCTTCTGGTTTGTTGAATTTTGGTGTTTATGATTGATTGGTCCCTCTGGTTTGTTGAATTTTTTCTGCCAAATGTCTCCTTCTGGTTTGTTGAATTTTGGTGTTTATGATTGATTGGTTGGTTTTTAATTTGACCAATAATGGAGTGCTACGTGGGCCAATAACTAGTTGCCATGTGGCCTCCTCATAACATACTAGAATTTGTTATGAGTCTACAGGACCTCTGGGGAGATTTGAACTTGATACCAATACCAAGTAACTCCAAATCTAAACCACCAGGCCACTGCATGTCCCTTGGTATACATGGGCGCCAAAGTTATATTAAGGTTTATTGTAAATACAATTGGAGAAAAGGGTTGGTGGAGCCTGCCAACTTGGCAGCTTCGCTAAACCCAATGGTCAGCTAAACCACACTCCAAACTTGGCAACAATGTGATGGGTCTCAAATCAACGCATAGTTACAACGGATATTCTAAAGTTTAAAAACCATGATATATATAAAACACAACAATTATAAAATGTGCCACGGGTCGAGTTTTCGTATCACCGTTGGACTGCAATGTAACCATCGAGGAGCAGGTAGGTGGATGTTTATATGTCATCACCACCAGTGTTAAATGCTACACCGCATGCCACACATCGTCAGACTTCGGTTGGCAGAGTTGGTAAGTATTAAAATCATTGGAACATGTCACATGGCACATGGAGATGTGTGATATCAATGCCAATTCAACGTTCAATCGCCAGGGATGCCAAAAATGCCACGGGTTGCCATGTAATTTTATCGACGGTGCATCTGCCATACCAAAACTTTGGTCTAATCATATGTTACCATGTATGATGCATGGGAAGTTATAACATAAATCCGTCGGGCTATGGTTATAACTAAAGGGTATATGTGGCGTCATGACTATGGTTGCAACCAAATGAGTCCGGAAATACAAAACCGTCGTAAAACCATATTCTAGAGCACGGGGTTAACTCCAATGACAAGCCTGTTATTACAACCGTGCTATAGTTAAAACATTGTTTCAACAAAATATCAAATATGGTGCAGGGCAACCGTGTTATATCAACCGTTTTCCAAAGTTAATGCATTGGTTATATATGCCACAGATATGGCGAGGTTTATGACTAATGGAAAGCCTTCGATAATCTATATGGTTGCGCCATTTATTATGGTTGCTAATTCGATTTAGTTCAAATATCTCAATTTTCTATGCTGTTACAACCAAAGTCTAAACTTAGAGTTACAAAAAATTATAAAAGGGCACCCCTGCACCAAACGAGACAGAGACAAGTGAAGCTCAAAGTGAAGTTTGTGATCCATCTTTTGAGTAAAGTTATAAATTGGAATTTTGAGGTCATACGGTATCCAAATTGGGCGTTTGAAGAACCGAAATAGGGGTTTGTTGTCTAGGTAAATCCTTTTTGCGGACAAAGACAATCCCTCTATCCCAATGAGTGGGACTAGAAACCTATGTGACAATCTACAAGACACTTTCCTAAACTACAATCAAAATGAAAGAAGAGGAAGGGGGCCTACCTTGTTTTGATTGTATAACACACCCCCTTGTTGAAGATCTTTATTGCTCGCTCCTCAGGCTCATCTCTACTGCTCATAGCGTTTGAATATGTGCATAAGAGATCAACGACACAACAAAGCATACAAGTGAAACAAGCATAATCAAAAGTAATCCACTTAACGAATCAATGAGCATTAAAATAAATGATGCATTAACATAAAAATTTATGAAAAGCGAACCAACAGTTGTATATATTAATGAAATAAAGGAGGAAGCATACAACTAAGCCTTGATGTCAATAGCTCTTCATAAGTGATTTTCCAAGTCTAAGCTCAAGCTCTCCAAGCACTCCTTCTCCAAGCCAAATGAGTAGCATGTAGGCACTATCTAAGCAAAAGGGTGCAAATAATTAGAGACCAACCGTTTTGGAATGGGAGAGGATGAATATATAGGCAGGGAGAGGGAGTTAGGATCTCTCCAAAGATAGGGGAAGGCCCTCATCTCAAGGAGGTAGCTCATAGGGATAAGATCAAAAGGCAATATTAGGAGAATTCGACCACAATCACACTAAACAACCTCCAACTCGTCATTATGGAAGCCTCTAGATCATGAAGATTCTTTTCCTCTTTCGGAAAACTTATCTTTTAGGGATCAGTGCAAGTATCCAAGTAAAAAGTGCACTAGTAGTATGAGGCTAGTATAGTGCATCCTGCCATCAACACTAGTTGCCAGTGTCACAATCGCATTGGTCCTGAAATTAGGGTTTTAGAGCTTACTTCTTCAGGGAAGGCTCAAGGCATGTTCTCATTAAGTCTTCAGGGAGGATTTGGACTGCACATAAGGAAGGGTACACTGCATAGTTTCCAAGTTTCAGGCACTTCGGGGTATGACACAGGGAAGTGCAGGAGGCGTGACAAAAGTGTAACAGATGCCCCCTAAAGCATGAAGGCTGAACAAGGAGTGATGGTTGCAATGCTTTATGAGCTTTTGTAAGGACGAGAACAAACAATGTTAGGAGACCTACAAATCAAGGAGGCATCTACATATACATATACATATCTGACATCAAAACATGAATCCATGGTATGGACGCAGCCATCTAGATAGGAAGGACTATGTGAAAAGATCCACGTCATTGGCACAACCATCTGAATGAAAAGGGTCTTTGGAAATCTAAAATTCAAGGTATGGACGTAGCCATTTGATATAGAAGGATCTTGTGTACAATCCTTGCAACCTAAGTTATAATAGACAAAACTCAGGGTCTTGCGCTCCATCCCAACCTGATCAAAGTAGAAATTCTAACGTGCGAATGAATGTGTTGAAGTTGAACATCCAAGAAGACCACATGATTATCGGCCAATGATGTGGACCGTTAACAGGTACGAGAGAAACCACCAATAATGACAATGGCTCTCAAGGTACGATAATACAATCTGTAAATGTGAAAATGAAGTTGAAGTTGAACACTCATGGAATCATCCGATCGAAGGCCAATGATGAAAACATGTCGTCGGATGTGAAGAACTTGCCATTAAGGAATGAAAGCTCTAAGGTACTGAAAGGGGGTTTCTAGGTCATCTTCTTGGATAATGAGTTGAAGTCGACAGGAAGTGACCCGTCGAAGGAAGGGCATAATGATTCCCTCATCATCAACACGAAACAAGGAATAAAGTGGAATAAATGAGTATGATCCAAGACTATAGCAAAAGGTCAAATAATGTATAGGTAATAAACTGCAAATAAGACTTCTCTTGAAAATTTGTGACACGACTTCGGAGTGTGGTAGCGTTTGACTCAACATAGCACCAAGGGTCATGTTGACGAAATGGAATAGTCAGATGAGAGGCAAAATGGATCACCCAAACCCAGAAAGACAAGTGACTGAGCAAGGATATCCCAAACCCAACATGAGAAATAGATGAGTATCATGTTCAAGATCGACATGTTGCCTATACAAGATATGTTTAACTTTCATTTTTCCCCACTATTTCTAGAGAGTACCATAATTATTTTTAATTACAAGCTTGAAGGGGATAGCACATGCTTGTCATATAAGTTCATTCTTCGAATGAATCCATCCTAGTAAGTTTTACGAGTCCTAGGAAGAAGAAACTCGGTCTCGTCATGGTGAGAAGTCTTTCGCTGTTTAATTTTTACGAGCCCAACGGAAGATAACTCGGTATATTTTTCATATTTAGAGAGTTTTAAAAAGAGACGAAAAAAATCCATCATGTCCCTTTTCGTAATTTGTCTCTTGAACCCGAAAAGGTAGAAAACAATGTTCGAGAGAACCTCTTGACCATGTTGACCAAGGTGTACCTTTTTCATAAATAGTCAATATCAGCCTGAAAAGGGGTAAATGTATACTGAGATGACGTTAATTCATTTAATTTAACGAGTTTGAAAAGACAAGTACTCGACAACCTTTTCATATTTTGAGAGTCATAAAAGAGCTTAAATATGACTCTAGGGGGTTCCTTTTTCATTTATTTTTAATGAGTCTGAAAAGAGATAAAACAAAAACTCATTGAATCGTTCAAAAATGACTATTGTAACCACCAAAAAGAGCCTATAACTGCACAAAGACAACCACACATCATTGATATCGAGAAAAATAATAAAATATTGGCAAAAACGTGTTTAAAAACTTATAAATATACCAAAAGTAAAAATATTTTTACCATTTCACTTGGAGTAAATTGGAGAGTAAATTTACCCTATTTTTCCCGATTCTTCAAGCAAGCAGTGTGGGAGATCCAGGGCACCATTTCATGAACTGTCAAATGTAGGTAAGAGCTCCTCCTTTTCTCTTGCTTTTCATTCTAATTTCATGCTATTTCATAGGATTTTTTTTTTTTTCCTGGTTAAAGATAGGATTTCAATTTTTTAAAATCGGGGGCGACCAGTGCGAGTCTGCTCATCAGATCCACGCTGATCACCCCTGAGCCCAAAAGGCTCTCATGCTTCCAATGCGAAAACAATTCTGACAATCGTGCTGGACACATAGTGGAAAATTAAAAGAAAAATCCTCTCTTTTGATCGATTTTTTTGAGATTTTGATCCGTGACAAACAATTTAAATGATGTTTATGGGTTGTTTGCAGGAGATTTCGACAACATGGTCATAGAATGGAAGGAAAGGGGCCATGAGGCAAAAGATCACCAAGATTCCCAAAGAGTTGAATGTATCAATGCTTTGAGGGACTGCAAGTTATTGAAATTCTTCCCAACATCAGGACTCAGAGCTCAAAATGAGTTGCTACACTATTTGATCAGTCTATAGGACGTTGATCGGTAGATCTTCCCCATTGGAGACCAAGAACTATAGTTGGAAGTAGCAAATATCTACTTCATTACTAGATTGTCCAGAAGAGGGGAAAGATTCCAACTCTTTGGAGCTCATGCTCGAGTACAGGAAATAATCATGGTGGTAGTCAGGGGGATGGAATAGAGGAGCACTGATGAGTGTTTGCTTTAGAGCATCGAAAGATTTTTGGGCAATTTCATCCCAAATGAATGGGATCCCCTTCTTAAGAAAGCGAGTAAATCCCTTGACAAGCTCAACGTAATTAGGGACAAAGTGACGAAGAAAAATAGCCTTTCCTTGCAAACTCTGCAATTGGTGCAGTGATGAATGAGGGGCTCAATTTACATTAGCCTCAACTTTCAGAGGATCTATTCAGATGCCTTCTTTGGACATAACAAAACCCAATAGCTGAACAGATTCTACGCAGAAGACATGTTTATGTGGATTGAGACGGATATTCTAGTGTTGACAACGTAGAAAAATTACTTGAAGGTGGTCCGGATGGTCACGACGCTTAGTAGAATGAGCTAGTAAGTCATCCAGATAAGGTTGAGCAATGTTTTTAATATCATGAATGGCATATTTCTCTCTGGAAGGTAGCACCAACGTTTTTAAGACTGAAAGGGAGCTTCTTATAAGAAAAAGTTCCCCATGGATAGATGAAAGAAGTATTGTGTTGATCATTAGGTAATATGTTAATCTGGTTATAACCAAAAAAACCATCCATGAAAGAAAATATCTCACTCCTAGCGCACTCATCAATGATTTGATCAATAAAGGGAGTGGGGTAGTTATCTTTAGGGCACACACGATTGATGTCATGCTAATCAACACAAACTCAGATTGTTCCCTCCTTTTTAATAATAGGTACGATGTTAGAGATCCAATATGTCAATGGGATAGGGTAAATAAAACCAACCTTTAGAAGTTTTTCAACTTCTCCCTTAATAGCAATGGTTTTTCCGGGATGCACGAGACATAGTCGTTGATGAACGGGCTTTGCATTAATACATAGGTATTTCATGCACCACAATAGCTAGATCAATACCAGGCATTTCCTGATATGCCCAAGCGGAGACATCATGAAATTATTTGAAAAGGCCAGTGTAAACCCTGATCTCATCAGGAGAAAAGGAAACCCTAATGTGATTGTTCTCGACAATTCTAGGTTTAATGGAAATGCCGATCGACATGGCTGCAATAATATTTCCCATATTACCTTCAGACAAAACTTCGTGCACCAAAACAGGTGTTTGAAGTGGATGCGTCGGGTTATGAGAAACAAAATCCTCAAGACACGAAGGAATCTCACTTAGACTTGGAAGAAGCAAGGAACAATGATGGGCATCATTCCAAGGAGTTTTGTCAAGAGACATAACCTCAACAATACTCTTGTCGATGGGGAATATCTCATTCAAGGGATCCGAAGAATCCCAAGAACCAAGCTAAGGATATTATGAATATGTATCTAGGTGCATACTAAGAACAACATGACTTTCTAAAGCGGCCGCTGAAGCCAAGACAACTTCTTGATAAGCTTCTTTGAAAGGACTTAATGACATAGCATCACCAAATGAATCAACCTGATCCGGAGTATGGATGATCCATGGATCATTGGAAATAGAGATCATGTTGATCGAGGTGACATGCAGAGGTGGGAGAGGAAAATTTCCCATTAAAGCAGAATCTTTGAAAAGACCTGCCCCCACACTCTCATATGGAATATCAAAATTTCCCACATATGGGACATTGCCATTTGAAGCACTGGAAGAGAAAAAGGAAAATTGATCAACGATGCCAATTTTTCCTTTATGAGGAAAACAGAGCACTCAGAACAAAGAGGAAACCACACAAAACATGGCATAGGCCCAACTTTGCCCAAGTAAAAGGTTGTAATTCATATTCGCTTCTACAACTTCTACTTCTAACTCGACAGTCTTCCCTTCCAAGGTGATGGGAAATCTCATGAGAACACTGTAAGGATGGGAGCCTCTTCCATCAAAGGCTTCTAAGGTGTTTGGGGACTAGTTGAGAGGTGGAGAGTCGATGACCTTCCAAGATGACATAGACATGATGCAGTTGGAAGCACCTTCATCAATGACAATCTGATGAATCATCTTTCCTTTTATAATGACTTGAATAAAAAATGAGATTTGATGAGGAAGATGAGGAACATGGTTTTCTAGATCGAAAGTAATCAAGTTTGAATCAACAGGATCAATGCCTCCTATAATAGACAATAACGATTTATGTTGCATTGGACAAGTTTGGAGAACTTCCAAAGTAGACATCGCGGAAGGCGCTTGAGATAAATCTTTGACAATACTGTAATATTGAGCAACTCTAGCATTTAGATATAGGATGAATTTTGAAGCACACCTTTGGGAGGTAGTCGGATGACAGATTCATTATTAGGCCTCTCGATATGGAGAGGACTAGAATTGGGTGGAGTGGAAGTAGAAGGTATATCAGTGGCTTCCTTTTCCACCGTCTGCTTTTGAGGAGTTTGATAATACTTTGATGGAGTGGCAACAAATATAGGAAGTGAAACCATCATCATGTAAAATTGAGAACCAAATGAGGCAGACGATTGTGTTTGGTCTACCAAATGAGTTTGATGAGATGGAAATGGCTCTTTCAGTACAGTTGAGGTCCCTTTCAATAAATGACTAACATTAGCACGTTGGGGACAATCCTTGGTGTAATGATATTCCTCACAAATGAGGCAAGGATATTTCTGCTTTCATTTGGAGGCATCATCACCAGATGGCTTAGGAGGATCTTGTTTCAGGGTATCATATTTTGCTTTACTCTTACCCTTTTTCTTACCTTTCGAGGCTTTGTCTGCCATGGTAGATTGGATGATATTAACCCCAGAGGTTTTACCAAGATTTGGTGGGGTTTTCGAAGGAGGGTTAGAACCAATATTCGAAATAGATTTTTGCTTCGAAGAAGATTTAGTGGAAGTTTGGGATACTGATCCAATTATACCATCAATAGGTGGCACATCAGGAGACTTCGAAGATGCTGGATCCGAAGACGGCCTTGGAGCATCAAGAAAAAATTCATATAGTGTGCTAGATTGGGGATAAACCAAATCCAAATATTGGGCATGAGCAATAGCTTAAATGTCTGTAACACAACCTCCCATTGATATATCTGCAATGATTTTGTTTACGAATGACTTGGTGAACCATTCGGTCAACAACTCATCAAGGATTTCAAATTTGATGAGGTGACATTGACGTCTCCATTCATGGATGTGATCGGAGATATGGATCACGGTATATTGTTTCAGAGATGTGAGCAAGTGGGTACTAGTTTCATAACTAACTGGTAAGTGGAAGTGGGTGAGGAAGGCCATGGCCAAAGAGTTGAAGTCTGCATAGGTACCTCGAGGCAACTTGATGTATCACTTTGAGGCAACACCTATCAAGGTTCGCTGAAAGAGGTGGAGACAATTAGAATCGTCAATGTAGGAATTGGAATAACACCATAAGTGATATGTCATCACATGGGCTTGAGGGTCCTCTTTAGCTTTTCCTTCGAATTTAGGAAAATCGCTTGAAATTTTAGTGGGAAATAGAGGTCAGTAAGATGAATGAAGAATTGTATCATTAGTAAGTTTCGAGACATCAGGCAGTTCCAACGTCATTAAAAATGGAAATTGCGGGTTAAAAGGCATATAAGGCCTTTGGTAAGGCCTAGTCTGTGGGTTCCAACCTTGTTGGTAAGGATTCTGCCCCCGAAGTGGAGGATTTTGACCATAAGGGGCTTGATTTTTCCCCCATTGAGGGATATGTTGACCATAAGGTGGATTTTGTCTAGGGTAGGGTTGATATTGACCTGCCATAGGCCGTTGATAACCATAGGGTGGATAAACATTGTGCGTGACATATGATTTGTAAGGTTGCTGCAACTGCTGACCCTGGTAATAAAGCTGTTGGCCCTGCTACTGTAGGGGTTGACCTTATGTCTGTAAGGTTTGACCTTGTTGATATATAGGTTGAGCTTGTTGCTGCAAGGGTTGACCTTGTTACTGTAATGGTTGAACTTGCGGATACAAGGGTTGGTTGGGTTGTTGTACAAACTGCATTTGCTATTGCAAATGTTGTTGACACTGTTGTAAAGGTTGCCCATGCTGCTGCAAAGGTTGCCCTTGCTGTTGTAAAGGTTGACCATGCTGCTGCAAAGGTTGCCCTTGCTGCTGTAAAGGTTGCCCTTGTTGCAGTAAAGGTTGTTGAACATTTCCTTGAGGGATCCGTGCTAGTACTGATAAGTTCCAATTGGGATTTGACCATATGCACCGAGAATAGGATTTTGACTAGGTTGCACATGAGGACCTGCTTGTGGAATATTAGGTGGATTTTGCAGTGCTTGTGAACCATATGGAACATAAGACTATTGGAGAGGTATCGGGGACGTATAAGGCTATTGATACTAGATATTACCTACCCCAGATGGATCAACATGATTAGGAATACCACTAGGATTAGATTGACTCACTCCAACCATGTGAATTTGTGATCCACTCACATGGGTTCCACCTGAAACAAGAGGGATATTTGGATTTTCCCCCCTAGGCTCTGAATGAGGCGGTGGTGCATTTTGTCCACTTGATGGGGGGATCGAGTAACTTACATATGTATAAATCGAAACTGCAGGTTACACTGGAATAGAAGGTTGGAATAAAGGTAACGGGTGTGATGGAATCATCAGTTGAATTAGAACTAAAGTAATGACAATTTGCACAGGGATTTCAGAGGTCACATTAGGAATAAAAGAACCAGAATTAGGCATAGCATTTGATGACCAAATTGGATTTTGGTATAATGAAGAAGCACTGGGAGTTCTTGAAACTAGTTGAGCCAAGGTTGTATAACCACGTGGAAGCATATGCCCATTGTGTTATGCTTCTTAACCTGCAAAGCAATACCGAACAGAGAATATGCGAGAAAAATACCCAGAACACAGAATATGCGAAGAAAATATACCCAGAACACAGAATAGCAATG
>APFE030836078.1:15000-26545 GCA_000404065.3 Pinus taeda | reverse complement strand
TCCCCTAGATCCCAAAACTGGGACTACCAGCTTGATTTTTCATTATGTTCCTTTCAATGTTACAATACATATTTATACATGCCGAAGCATCCAATACCATGGACCGAAAACCATTTCGTCCAAAACCGTGGACCGAAAACCATTGCGTCCAAAACCATGGACCGAAAACCATCGCGTCCAAACCCATGTGTGAAAAACATGCACAAAACCATAGGTAGGTCTGCCCAACCTAATATAGGGTCCAAAAAGAGAAATTTTCCAGGGTGCTGCCCCGAACCCCTTAAAGTGGGGTTACCTACACCCCTCAAACCCCTTGTGAGTCCCTTGCTATGCAATTGGTGCAACGGGGGGGGGGGGGGGGCTCTGCCCTCCCCTTTAACCCCCCGGTTAGCTATGTGGGTTAGTCATGGAAAGAATATAACACAACCCAACATTGAACATCCTGATCTCTACCTTGCCTTAAGTATTGCCAATCCATTAAGGCTTTTTGTTTATAACCCAAGGGATAAAATTGTTCCTTTAATGCAGAAATGAAACTAGGCCACGAGGAAAGAAGATTACCCACACTCTTACTGCTTCACAATTTTCTCTCCCACCAGACGAGAGCGGTGCTACTCAGTCGAAGAGAGGCCAACTGAATCTTTGCCTTGTCCTCTTTGATCTGTTGAATCCTGTAGTAGATTTCAACCTTCCTAATCCAGTTATTAAGTTTTTTTGCATTACTTTCACCGTTAAACATGGGAAGATCTAATTTGACATCTAATTTAAAGAAAGGTTTCTTAGATGCATCCCTTGAATTTCTATGATGATGGTGATGAGAGGAAGAAGAACTTTCACTTGTGGAAGGAGAAGGAGGGGTTATTCTTCACCATTTCCATGCACTGAACCTTGTTCTTCTTCCTTTCTCCCTTCTGCTTTCTCCAGCCTTGAAAGCAACTGACCAACATTTTCTACCATTGCATAGAAGGTTTTGCGGAAATTGAGCTCCTCTTTATAATGAGCCTCTTCATTTGCCATGTTTCTCCTTCGATGTTCACACCCCGCTTCGAGATCAAAAGACTTTAGTTTCCGTTCGCCTCTTCGGAGCCTGTTTCTTGTTAGCATACAAACATGAAATTCACATCTACAAAGGCCTGCTCTGACACCTCTTGATCCAAGATCTTTTTCTTATAGATGTATTAAAGAATTACATGCATAAATTGTTGCTTAAACATATAAATTTAATGTGCAATTGAGAGAAGAGGAGAAACACTTAAAGCATGAAAGAAGACAACAAGACTTGATAATGAAGTTCGTATGACTTGGACTATGTCTCCGAGCCCTGCTCGATCAATGGGGAGGCCTTCATTTATTAAGTGGCATGAGAAAGAAGAGTATATGCATCAGTTACAAAGAAGGAGTCTTATACTTCCATACTAAAAAATGGCTGAAAAATGCAGAACTCTGATTG
The DNA here is from genome assembly GCA_000404065.3 of Pinus taeda. Classification (NCBI taxonomy): domain Eukaryota; kingdom Viridiplantae; phylum Streptophyta; class Pinopsida; order Pinales; family Pinaceae; genus Pinus; species Pinus taeda. The sequence continues at coordinate 25,095 of APFE030836078.1, read as the reverse complement.
AGAAATAGACAATGCCATTGCATTTGTGACATCAAGAAATGCTGAAACTGTATAAAATTTGTCAAATTCTGACAAAGTGAAAATCTGGCCCTCTTGCAAAAATATGCCTCAAACTAAATGCACTCCCTCATCTGCCTGGGCTTACTGATGAATCGAGTTTAAATAAAAAACCATGGGCAGATTACACAACAAATGTGGTTGGTGAAATGGTGAAGTTGGAAATTTGTTGAGGAGGGATCGGGGGATCAAATCCCGACCCTCCCCATTTAACTCATGGTTAAAGACATAATTCATTTTTAGGAGGCAGGTCCACCGATCTCGGTGGTCCATGCCCCCCCTAACTCCACTGGCACATTGTTTTTTTGTGGGTGAGGTGGAGGGGCGGTGGGGTTGACAGCCTACGGCCCCCACTAATATAGTGTGGTTCGTTGCGTGGTTTCGGGGTGGAAGGGTCATGGCTGCCCACCCCTCTTGTATGTGGTTTAGGTGGGTACTGGGGGTGACGGGGTCATGGCTGCCCACCGCACTATTTTTAATATGATTACAGATTGGGTGGTTGGGTTGGTGGCCCACCACCTTTTTTTTAACAATTTTATGTTATATAAAAATATCATGGATTTTTTTTTTTTTAAATATGGATTTTGACCGAAGGAGTCATTTTAACCAGGTGACAATTTCACCTGGAATCTGGCCGGAGTTGGCTGGATTCTGTCCGTCGGAAAAAGTCCAAATTGTGTCTTCATTAATCCTATCCAGTCAGCGAAAGTCAACCCAACTTTGACTACCTCTACCTTCCTCATCTAGACTCAGATTGAAGTGTCGTTCACATTTTTGGAATCAGGGCAACGAGCACTTTGATCTGATGTCAAGTTAAACATATTTTAGCCACATTGAACTTTGAGCTTTTTCCATGCCACTGGTGTCTGGAGATCCACCTAGATCACACAGATATCACAAATGGATCAAATAACGATTTCAGAGGGTATAAAACAAACCTTTATGGAATCTCATGGGTTCTTGGATCAAACTCCTGAGACAAGGATGAATCTCAAGGTGGAGGACAAGAGCAAGGGGTTGGATACTTGGGACAATTCCAAGTTCAAAGCCTTGAGCTTTAAGTGACTAAGAAATTTCATGATGAACTCTTTGTGAAGACCCTTTAATATTAGACGATGAAAAGGAACTATGAGGTGAATCCAAAGGTTCAACCACGATGACTTTCTCTCAAGAGCAGAAGGAGAAGAAACTATTCATTGAGGGCTGATTAAAATTAAAATTTACAAGGAATTACTCAATGTAAGGCCAAGAAGCAACTGCATGGGTTCGACATGTTATCGTTGGTAGTTAATTTTATGACACGAAACAAAAAATAAATAAAAATGAGAAATTCTAGGCAAGATAGTTTACCAAGTATCCGTGAATCGTTATATACACCTTAGCTAAAACCAAGGACTTGATGTACAATGACAAATCTCCCCGAATGATGTGTTAGGTGTATCACATTTACAAGGTGGCTGACTCGGTTACCCATGGCTAAAGGATAGAAACCTAGTGGGGTCACCCAATATATACTCAATGGTAAGGGGAGCACAAGAACGTGTTAGTGCTATCTAATGCATAACCGTTCAATGAGAGTGTCCTTAAATACTTGCCATACTGAAGTGCCTCCTATATACCCAAAAGTACTGGAGAACCTTCGATATACTTCCATACTGGGACGATTTCACCCTCGGGATACAATGCAGGCAGTTAACAACAACTACTATGTTTTAAGACGTTGGAACACATCTCTAGCCTAGGCCTCTATATATTTGTGTTAGGTTACAAATGCTCCTTATGTTGATTGAGGTAAATTTTAAGTTTACCTTGAATTAGGTTTCATTTTTATGGCTCAACGATGTCACCTGAATTCCTATAATGCAACTAAATGATAAAAATGAAATATTTTCATTCAATGAAGTCTAAACTAATGAAGGAAGAGAGATAACCAAATAATGCATCAATCAAGAAAAATGCATCAAAACATAATTCTTTAATTTTCCAATGCAAAATGTAAAAATTAAATCTACTCTTTCACTTTCACTAACAAATGCAATGCCAAAATGAAATCCTATGAGAAACAAAAATCACTTTTCTTTCACTAAGATGCACTAATCCTTTTATTCTTTTCCTTTCACTTTGATTCAACAATGAAAACTAATATAATGAGCAAAGGGAAAAATGCATTCTAAAACAACTAAAATGAAAAATTCATTCACTTTTGGTTTTGAATGAAAATCGTTTGAAAAATACTTAAATGAAGAAATCCTTTCACTTTTCTTTTCGAAATAATGAAATCAAAACAAGCATTCACTTTCAGTTCTACCAAAGCAAACAAGTGTGATCTATGTTTGACAATGGAGTAAGAGCAATTTTGAAAGCACCAATATGACTAAATACTAATGAAAATAACTTCACAATCATGAATCGAAAGCAACTTGAAAATGGTGTCCTGACTGCAGCAAGACTCCTAAATGGAAGCAATCAAACTCACAGAGACAAGCCAAGCAATGAGTGAAGGGTGACCTAGACTTAGAAACCCTAGAAGGCAATCAAGTTCCAAACACACATCAACAAAGCTAAGAGACAATTTCCACCACCCAAGGATAACAATCAAGACAAACACATTATAGTTACACTGGAAAACCACTTATAGAGGTTGAAAACCAGTGAAAACAAGAAGAAACCCTAATTTTCTTCTATCATCTGGGATCAATGCACCTGTTAAAGGAAAAAGGGTGATGAAAGGTAGAGCAGTGCAACTATAATTTGAAGATCAATGCTTCTGTCAGAGCAGAAAACGAGTTGGGCGAGAAAAATAAGGAAAAAATTAAAAATCTACGAGATCAGAGCAGGCTCAACACTCTCAAGCAAAAATCTGTGACTGCATATATTTACAGTGATGCACGCAAGCCAAGAAATTGACGGTTGGTCAAACTCATCAGAGCATCTGATCGAAGGAATGGATGGAAAAGGTTATAGCTTCCCTAGTGGAGTCACCATTTTTTTGTCTAGGTAAATCCTCTCTGCGGACAGGGATGACCCCTCTAGCCCAATGAGTGGAACTAGCAACCTATGTGACAATCTACAAGCCACTTTCCTGAATTACAATCGAAATGAAAGAAGAGGAAGGATGCCTACCTTGTTTTTATGTTATAACACACTCCTTTTTTGAAGATCTTGATCACTCACTCCTTAGGCTCAACTCTACTACTCACAGTGTTGGAATAATTGCACAAGAGGTAAATGACACAACAAATCATACAATTGCAACAAGCATAATTGAAAGTAATCCACTTAACAAATCAAGGAGCATTAAGATAAATGATGCATTAACACAAACATTTATGGAAAGCGAACCAAAAGTTGTATACATTAATGAAATAAAGGAGGAAGAATACAACCAAGCCTTGATGTCAATAAACTCTCCTTGAGTGAATGTCCAAGTCCAAACTCAAGCTCTCCAAGCACTCCTCCAAGCCAAATGAGTAGCATGTAGGAACTATCTCAGCATAAGGGTGCAAATAATCAGAGAGAAACCATGTGGGAATGGGAGAGGATGAATATAAAGGCAGGGAGAGGGAGTTAGGATCTCTCCAAAGATAGGGGAAGACCCTCATCTCAAGGAGGTTGCTCATAGGTATAAGATCAAAAGGAAATATTGGGAGAATTCGACCACATCCACACCAAACAACCTCCATCTCGTCGTTCTAGAATCCTCTAGATCATGAAGCTTCTTGTCCTCTTTGGGAAAAATTTCCTTTTAGGGATCAATGCGGCTATCCAAGTAAAAAGTGCCCTGGCAACACGAGGCTAGTATAGTGCAACTTGCCATCAACACTAGCTGCTAGTGTCACAGTCATGCTGGTCCTGAAATTAGGGTTTTAGAGCTTACTTCTTCAGGGAAGGCTCAAGGCATGTTATCATTAAGTCTTCAAGGAGGTGCATATAAGGATGGGTACACTACACAATTGCTAAGTTTCGGGCACTTCAAGGTATGACATAGGGAAGTGTAGGAGGCGTGACAAAATACTGTGCAACAAGGTTTTGGTGCAATTCAGACACACTGGAAGAGTCTGTTCGACAACTGCAACAACTGATACTTATAATTCAATACGTGGACAATTGTCTCTCAAAGTTAAGTTGAAGCAAGTAATTGTATTATGTACTTGTTGATGCATGATTTCTCATTTTAAGTTGAGGTTTAGAGTCCTTGCATGAGACTCTTTGTATTTTTGTAGATGACACGGTGATTATAGGTTGTCATGATATTTTATGAGAGTTCTTTGTAGGAGAACATTTCCTTGAAGGGAAATAGCCACAATTGTAAACAACAAATTGATGTACCTCATTGTAAATACTGAAATATAAGCGACCTAGCCTTTTGCAGCGTCTGGAGACGTAGCCTAGGAGGGGTGAACTTCGTCATCAAACTTGGTGTCATTCTTCTTGATTCTGCATGATTATTTGTGTTATGTTCTTTATGGTTAACTTGCACATGTGAAATAATTCATGCTTGAAGGAGCGCCAAATTAGCATGTTTTTTTAAAGACTCATTTTCAAACGTGTAAAGTGTCAGAGGAAGATGTTCATCCTCTACATTTACAGATCAATGTCACACACCTAGGGAGTTCCTTTAGTCACTTTAGGTTGTAGAAGAGTTTTTAGCTTTTGTTTCCATGGGTGATCCTGACAATCCATATAGTAGACAGGGCTGTACCTTACTTGGTAACATTAATGAAGCCAACTTCATCATTCCTGCTGTTGTCACACACTGCAACACGTGTTCTCAGTTGTCCAAAGTGCAAAAGAGTAGTGAGATATGAAGCCACCTTCCAAGGTGTAGAAGCTCTCAAAGCTAAATCGCCCCCCCCCCTCCATTGCATAGTGCTCGGAATAAGCTTTCCAACAGTATGTGGAAGTCCAAAAATGGACTCTTGGATCAGAAGTTAGAGCATATTGAAGCTACCCTTTGAAAGCCAGAAAACAAAGAGAAAAAGACCAAGGGTAAGGCTAATCACAAATCACAATCGGAGTTTTTCAAACCAGCAAGTAGGAGAGGACAGAGCAAACTTGTGATCAGCGATCACCGATATCGGTGACTGTTAATGATCGATGATCGAAGGACTAGGAGCATATCGCATATCAAAGATCCATGGCCGATAGTCTATCACACATCGGAGGTCCCAATAGTCAAGAGATATCGGCGATCACAACAACGTATCGCAAACTTCCGAATCAGCACGCCGGTGGGATGACAACACGAAAATATTGCAATATCGTGAGTTGCGATATGATAGTGTAAATCACAGGGAGGGTCAATTTCGTTTAAAAAAGAAGTTCAGTGCAAAATCAAGGGAAGAAGGGCCTTTTCTCTCTCCTCCAACAAGATGCGTGGCAGCACAAGTTTGGTCCCGATAAAGACACATGGTAGCTAACATCAGCATGACGTGGTGATATAGAGGGACATGTGGCAAGGTGATCTGGAATTTCAAGGGTCATAAGAGGTGAAAAAAAGGTGACACGTGCCACTTCTCACAAGGTGACATGTGGCAGAGGATGACATCACATCGAAGATTGAAAATCGGTGCTTGCAGGTTGAAGCATGTTATTACATCAAGGTTAAAATCCTGATTGCAAATCTGCCAATAAAGGGGCTCCGATAAGGAGGGTTAGCTGTGGTCACATAAGGTGTCGAAGATCTAAGGGCTTAACGTAAAGGCAATCGACAATCACAAGTTTCACGAGGATGCACCAAAGGACATTGATAGGAAATCATCGATTTGTCAACCTCTTATATTTGGCGGACCCTCAAGTCACAACCTGTGGTCCTATTATGTAGAAACACTGAAAGGGGCTAAACTGCAGGGGGTAAAAGGAAATTGACGTTCGCAGTTTATAAAGCCTGTTCAGTTCTAAAGCCCCCGATCTTCGAGCTTTGATACACTTGTATTAACTACTTCACAGGGCATATATGGATCTGATAAGCATAATACTGAGCTTTGCAGACGGATGGGTTGGCAACTGAGGCATTGAATGAGGGCATGGTGTAGCAATAAATCAGCATGGTGACTCAGGAAAATTATTGGCTCAACATGGGGCTCCACTCAGGTACACAACAAAGGACTGCTAGGACAATCTACACTTCTACTCTCCAATACGAAAATACAGTTGACCGCTACCAACTCTAGAGAGTGGTGAAGTCAAGAAATTAAGATGAAAGCGATGGGAATTGAATGAGCAATAGGAAAGGCACATGATGGAAGAGACATGGCTTGATTAGAGGCCTTCACAGGAACTGCAGAATGATACTTCCTCCATCATCTTTCCATTTTCCTTTTCTTTTCATTATTCTATAATTTAAGTTTGTTTTCAAGAAATGAATCAAATCCCGATGAAATTGTTTTGGGGCAGGCAAAGCCTTGCATGCTGAGACATCTAGTCTATGAGACAACTGGAGCTCAAGTGAAGATATTTTTTGTAAATTGTTGATTCAAAGCCCCCTTTCTCTGTATAAAGAAGGGGGAGAAACACTTAATAAAGGGTTCCATAATTCTGCACCAGGAGTGGTTCAAATTTTATGGTTCCATTTTGGTTCTAATCGCTTTTTCATAAGGGACTCGTAGGATGTATTGCCGAATGTAAATGGACTGGCGAATGGGACTTATTTTGAAGACTAATGGAACTCTCTGTTGATTCCTATCAGAGAAATGCATGGTATGTTTTCCTCTTTGTAATCTCGTTCCATATATGTTTTTCTTTCTCTAAAATAGTGTGTTGAAGCTGCTAGTTTCTCCCTTGCTGTATATTTGTTACCAAGTAGCAACAATACCTGTGTTAGCTACAAATTTACTTAAGTACCTTTAATGTGCACATATTTGCTTGAGATTTTGGATACAAATGTGCCCACGAGTATATGGCCTGAAGCCATGACTAGTGCTCCACTCCTGTCGCTTTTTCATCTCCTTCCTCATCCATACTTCTGCTGGGATATTGTTGCTTAGGATTTTGTTACAGCCCTATGCATTGAATTCCCTCCTTTATTTCCTCCTCTTCACTTTACTGCAATGTCAATATTAAGCTTCTTGTTGTTGTGTGTCGACCACCAGAACCAAACATTTCTCATTGAGGTTGGCCTGATTTACCCCCTGAACATTGGATCCATGTATTAGCTTGAGTTTACCTTCATGAAGGCCAATTGAACCAAGCCCCCCTATTATTATCTTTTTTAAAACTACGTGACAATTGGAGTACTGCAGAAACCCCCTCATAGATAATCTTCCATGCACTCCTCTATCTAAGATGTCCTAGGAACTGGTCTACAATAAAACCCAGAGGTTGTCTCTAGGAAGCTTTCTATGTCTCTCGAAGCACTTGTGCTACGGGTGCTGTTAAAAGTGACAACACTTACTACGAAAACAAATATCCCACTTGAGTCTGGTAAGGCTCATTTTTCCCTCTCTAGGTGTTGTTAAGAAATTAGAAGGTTCTGGAAAAATTGTCAACACATTATGTCTTTTGGAAGGGCATTGGGAAAATAATAAAGTACATGAGTTGTTTTTAAGGTTGGATCAATGTAATTATCTTGATGAGCTACATATTGGCGTGCTTAAAGTGGCAACTCAACCATCAGTGGTCGTCAAATAACAAATTGGTGTCAGAGGGAAACCTTTGCCTGATGGATCTTAAAAGACCAGAAGGATCCAGAGGTGGATTTTGAGGATAAATTCAATTTTCTTGAAAAGGTATTTATCTAGTATTTCAAATGCAATAGGAGGTCAATTTAGGGTCACTTCATTTTGGTATGAGATTAATATTTTCTGGATTAACAATTGATCATAATTTTAAGTAAATTTCACCTCAAAACTTCCTGTAAATTTTTAGCAAGACAAGCCGAGAGAACTCCCAAGTGGTTTTGTATTATTCACAGGGAATCCCATCTATTCTTGGAGTTTTACCATTAGCTATGCTATCCAGGGTCATGTTAAATTCCTTTGGTAAGATGTTCAACTCACAAACCTCTCTATCCTTGTGAAAAAATTTGGAAGGGAAAACTTATAAACATTGATGAAAGGCCTCTTATTTAGACTTCTCATTGGAGTGCTAGATGTGATATCCAGTTTTTGGTAGGCTACAAGATTTTGAAAAATATCTTTATTCTTAATGAGCTTACCTTTGTTAGTCTGAATAGTTTTGATGTCTTCAAACTCTTGATATCATTGAAGAGCATGAAAAAAGAGTTTGGTGCATTTATCCCTATCCTTGAGTCTTATGGAGTTTGGCCCTAATTTGTAGATATTTGATTTTTGTAGCCTTTGTTGAGAAATGGCAAGAAGAAATTCTAGTTTAATTTGTCCTTGAATTAAACTGTGAATAAAATTCGAATTCTATTCTCATAGCAACTTAAAATAGTTAAATTAAGTTTACTAAACTTACTTAACTTAGGAAATTCATGTTGGAAGTTTTTTGGAAGTCATGTATATGTTCTCCCTACTTTGTAGGAGTCAAGTGTGAGTTAATTGTGAGTTGTAAAATAGAATACTCAGTTTCATGAGTCAGTTCAGTTAAATTAGTTCTCAAACTGATTGAGAGAACTAATAGTGAGTTAACATCTAGTGGTGACACTAATGAACTCCACTAGTGCTACTCTAGTTAACTGGATATTTACTCATCAAAAACTCATGCATGTCGATTTTGAGAAAGACCCATTTGAGACTAGAGTGCAGGGATAATGTACTATTTGTTTTATATTTTTTTGAGTTTCACTCGTAGTGCATGCATTTAGGAATTGATCCTTGAGGGATTACGCTATTTTTAGAGGCTTTATTTCCCTTTAAATACAACTATCCTTCATAGGAATTACACATTGGAATAGAGATTTGGAGAGCTTGTGAAGAGGCTAATATTTGGCCTTGAGCTTGCTTATGAGTTGGATATTGAATTTGTTGAGCGTTGGGATTGTTGTAGAGAGAACAAGCATTGTAATTTCATCTTGATTTTCCGGATTAATACAAAATGGATAATGGGGTTTTGAGTTGTGGCTTTCCCCAGATATTTATTTTGTTATGTGCCTTTGATTCTATTCCTCTATTGAATATTATTTACTCAATTTTTATGGGCTTCCTCTGTAAAGAGTAGAAGTAGATTCTTGTCTCTTGCTTTAGCAAATTGCATTAGCTTGTGAATCTACAGGATTTTCTACATGGTATTAGAGCAAGATTGTTTTTTGGGCCGAGAGTTTGCAAAGCATAAATAAGAATTTATGTGAAAAATTTTCAGAAACAAATTGAAGATCTGGATTCCTTGGGAAAATATACCCAAATTCAAAAAAAAAATCATCCGAATTGGAGTTCAGATGAGGGAGATATCGCTGATTTAAAATCAGCTCTCTAGAGGAGATTTCGAAGTTTTGAGTTTTTGGGTTACAGGTGAAATTCGAATTTGCATACATACTTTAGGATTGGTAGATGGCGTTCCATGGGTTGACGCTTGAGTATGCCTTGGAAGGTAGCTCAAATTTCATAGCTTGGAGGGACAAGATGGAGGATGTGCTAGAGGACAATGGCTTGAAGGAATTTGTTGAACAAGTAATTCCTAAGCCAACAACTATTGATGCATAGAACTTGGCCGAGTGGAAGAAGTGTGTGATGAAGGCAAGGCAGATAATCCTTGAGGGAGTTTGAGATCATATTGTCTTGAGTCTCCATGGAAAGGAAACCCCGCACGCTATGTGGAAAACATTGACAAACTTGTATCAGAATAACAATGATCAAAGGAAGTTGGCATTGAAGGAAAAACTTCGTAAAATAAAGATGGAGAAAGGTAAGACGATTCCAAAGTACTTGACCAAGTTCATTCAATTTTGGGATGAACTTGGAAGTGTTGGAATCAAGGTTTCCGAGGAGGATATGGTGAGACTTGCTCTTCTTGGACTCCCAAAGAGTTGGCATAGTTATTAGGATGGTCGGGAGAAGCTGCCAGATTGGGAACAACTATGGTCGGATTTGATGCAGGATGAGATCAGGAGGAACACTAGGGATGGCTATTCATCAAATA
>APFE030836078.1:0-10000 GCA_000404065.3 Pinus taeda | reverse complement strand
TTTGCGTTTTTGCTAGAATATCAGAGGGGTAACATCTATATTGCTTATGTTGGGACCTAGTATTGTCATAATTATTATTCTTTTTCTTTTAAACTTCTATCAAACCTCCATTGTGAGTGACTGTCTAGGAGGGGTAGGGGTGGGGATAAGATTTGCTTTCCCAAGGTTTGTTTTTAAGTAGAAAATAATTCTTGATGTAAGGATTCCTATCATGGGGCTTAAAATAGACATTGACATATTTAAATAAACAACTTTCTGAATCATAAACTTAGAGCCATGGTTCAAAATTTCATCTCTAAATTCTGTTGACAAGTTAGTTTTAATGCAAGCCTTGAACCATAGCCTAGTTCAGTATGACTTGATAATTTAGAGAAAATAAGATTACCCAGCTTTGTGGTCAATCATGGAAGGAAATTCCATAGGTGCTTGGGAATTTTTGGGAGTTCACTCTAAATAGGACCCATAAAGTATACACATAGTCAACAAAAAAATTCAGGTTCCTAGTGTGCTAGAAAACCACTAGGCTACTACAAAACCTATAGAACCAAGGTCCTTGACACAATCTGGTTGAGTGATGAGGAAGGCTTAATAAAGTAGGAAGTCCTTTCAAACAAATTGTTGTAGGTTCCAACCTTCCATCCCTAGTCAAGTACAACTAAAGGTGTGATTCATCCAAAAATATAAGCAATGAAAATAAGATTCTTAATATCACACATTAGCTGCTTCTCTTTCTCTCCTGTTACACTTGGAAATCAATTTCACTTCAATGATAGTGGAACATTCAAAAGACACTATGATTTTCCATTAGGAAAAGGCTTAAAGGAGCCCAATGAAAAACCAAGGGGCTACAAATTGAGCTATTGCAAGTACAAACAAATTAAGGTATTAATATAGATTCATGCAAAAATAAATGGTAACCGAGTTAACCTTGAGATCTCGACATTCCCTTGATCTCCCGAGAGATCTTCCTAACATAATCTAGTTTAAATGAATATGCCAAAAAAAAATGTTTCAAGATTCTAATTCCCCAATTTTTTATATAGTTCTATTGGATCAAATACTCCATGCTTTCTGAAAGAAGTTCTATTACATGTTTGAAATATAAAATTATTTCTTGCCTACATTAAGACTTGTAGAAAGAAATCACAAGATAATGGAAAGAGATAAAAAATTTCAAATTGAAGTTTCATTTATCTTGTTTTTTAAGAAGACAATGATTCAAAGAAATAATAGAGAAAATGCCATCTAGAGTAGTATATTTATAGTAGTTTTTTCTTATTTTGAGCACTATTTATGTTTTTTATTCTTTCCACACAGATGGAATTGTTACTTAAAATTGCTTGGAAAGACGATTAAACAATTGATTTAAAATTATTAGAAATATGATCTTGTCCTTGTTCTTTAGTAGTTACATGGAATGTCTAGATAATATAAGATAATCTAATTTTATTAACATTCAACAAATGACAACAAAAGTAAGTCAACAGTATTAAGAAGTACAATAATGTTGATACAAAATAGGAGTGTAAGAACGACTCCTATAAAAGTAGGAGAAAAAAGAATGTAATCATTTAATGTGTAAGAACTAAGATCCGAGTTGTAAGAATAAAGATAAAGAGAAAACCATTCAAGATGGGGCTTCTATACCAAATAAAACTGTGCTTGTACTATTAAGAGCTAAGACTAGAGGAAAAAGTTCATGTACAGAGGTACAAGGAAGAGAATATAATGAATTCTTGGAGCTCTTATTTGGGATTTTGGAAGAAGACTGAGAATGATGTTCCTCTTCCAAGTCAACAATAATTGTATGTGCATCTCTACCATTCTAACGTCTAAGGTTGTAGAGAAGAAATCCTAAATAGATGGTTGAATAGATGAACTAGTTCTGAAATGTGTTGTTGTCTAGAAGAGTCATCTCACTAATGGTGTCTAGAGGAGCTTGAATGCTTGTTGGTATAATGTGAACTATCTCAGGCTATGAGATGGCATTTCTATGGGGCCCCTTAGAGGGGTAAGGTAACTCTTCTTTGAAGTTTTGATAGGGTTTAATGTTTATTTATAATTTCAAACAAAGGATAAATTACTTTAGTTTGTGAGTGGGATTTAAAAATATTGCAAAATTAACAATGTTTTTTAATTTGTTAGGTTTTGTTTGAGTTTTTGTTTTTGTTTTTTTTTGTTTTTTGGAAACATATATTCCCTTATAACATTGTAGTGATTTAGTTTATGCAATGTTTGTGCTTCATGTACACAGACAATAGTGGTAATAACTGACAGTACTTTGAAAATAATGGTATTAGTTGGTCAATTATATATGAAATTAAGTATGTTGGGCACTAATCACTTTGTATGCTCATCATGTTAAGCTTCTATTTCACATTTTCTATAACTGTCCATTTCCATATGTTTGTTATAACCTTAAAAAAATATAAATCTAATTAGAAGGAAAAAATTGCCTCACAATGTGCATGATTAATGTTGCAGGGGTATATAAATATTGGTATTATAGTGAGAAAACCAAAGACAAAATATGATTTTGAACCAAAGCTGAAGCTTTCAAAAGAGAGTATGTAGATAGAAAATTGTAGAGTTAAAGTGGTTGATGCAGAAGAGGAGGTTGTTATCATTCCTGGTCAGATTAAGGTTTCGAGGAAAACCTTTCACCTTTTTAGAATCAAATCTAGGTAGAAGGTGAAAACCAAACAATGTTGTTTAATGTGAATGATATGAAGAGAAACAAACTTGTATAGAACTATTTTGGGTCAACTTAATTAGATAAAAAAGATTCATAAGAATGTGGTATTTCTCTTATGGAAATAAATGAAGCCCGAGTGGTTGCACCACATACAATAGAGAATTTAACTGCAGTGGGTGTAAGAAGCTTTGTTGTGAAAAATGAGGTGGCCATTGAATCTACTATTTCCTATAAATATGATGAGAAGCTAGGAGTAAGGGAAACTTTTGGCTTTGGTGGGACTGAAAATGAAATGTTTTTAGGAAAGGATCATGAAGTAAAATTTGAAGTGGATCCACCAGTCAAAATTATCTATGCTTTAGACTTGATAAAATATTTTTATGGTGAAGATGAGTTTAGTGATATTGACAGTGCGAAAGTTTTGCATAATATTCATAAACGTGATTTGAAAGTGGACTTACAAACTGATAAAAAAAATTTAAAGTTAAATGCAATATCAAAGGCCAATGATGCAAATTATGTTTCAGAAAGTTGGAAAAGGATAATTTCTATTGGTGTAGGGCCTTCTCAGCTAGCAGTTGCTAGGAATTTTTAGCGGCTAAATTTCATGTAGTTTGTTTGGAAGCATGAGATAGGGTAGGTGGAAGAGTTGATATATATTGTTCAACACTTTTAGTGCTAGTGGATCTAGGTGCTAGAATTATTACAGGTGTTGAGGCAGACATGGCAACAAAAAGAAGACCATATCCATCTGCATTGCTTTGTACACAACTTGGCCTGGAGTTAACAATGCTAAATAGTGACTACCCTCTGTGTGATTTTGCGACTAGATTTTTTTTTTTTTGGTCATGCCCTTTTGAATGACAAGGATGAAACTCCTTAATTACATCTATTCATCAAAGTCATGCATGAATTATAGATGGGATCATCTATGCCAACCCAAATAACACAAGGGTCATCATTAACATCACCTTTGTATTATCATTAAACTGGTGTTATCACATTAACCCAACTTCATACCTAGGAAAGACTTGGGCAACCAAACTATCATGGGAATATGTATGGTGGGTTTTGAACCTAGGTCATCCTGATGACAAACACCCCACAACTTTTCACTAAACCATAGCCCAATGGATGAGGTTTTTCATATTTTTTTGATGAAAACTGCATCTATATTTTTAGTAGAATCCATGGTTGGATCACATGTCTTTGATTTATAGGACTTATCTGATGGATCTAAGTCATACTTGGCCTAATGCCTACTTAGAAGTTAGAATAAGCTCATTCCATTCTCATTTTGTGAGGTTTGACTTGATGACCCTATGCATATTGGATTTGCCTCTATACACAACCTTTTTGGGTCATTTATATTCGCCTCTTTATCCATGAGTAAATTAAATCAAAATAGCCTTATCAAAGTAAATTAAAATAAGGTTGAATAAAATTTCCTAAAGTGACTTGCGAGATGCTAAGTATTTAACACAACACCACTTTTATACCTGGATTGGACAAGATTATACCCTAATTTAAACATGGTTTGGTTTGGTCTTCAACCTCCTTTGAGCATAACCATTGCATTTTGTGCTCTGTCTCCTCAGTACAAACCAAAAGGTGGATTTTATTGTAGAACACAAATAAGCCTATTCTTGTTCATTATGAGGAGGACATGACATTGATTAGGTCATATAACAAGTATGAGTTTTCTCATAGAGAACAAGTTTTACTTCTTTTGAAACTTCAATAGTTATTTCTTTTCTTAATTTTTTTCTCTACATATTTATCATTTAATTTGGGGCTACCACATTAACTTTATCACGCTTGTTTCAAAACCTTGTCAGTAATTCATAGTAGTGTGATTGGGGTGCAAGTTCTAGGATATATGGGAGAGGAACAAGTTGGCATGGCATTGGAGAATGCATATATTGTGATCATTCTTGTTGGAGTGTCGAAAACCTAGCATGACCCGTGATGATCTCTTCAACATCAATGCATGGATTGTTAAATCTCTTTGCTCTACAATTGAAAAATACTACTCATAGTTAATTTTCTTTATTTCATAGGAATAATCAGGACGTGCATTGTAGGTTTCTTTGTTATAGAGATGGAAACTTATACAAATACATATTTGCAAGAATATTTAACAAAGTTTTTTTATGTAGATTTACGTGTTATTGTTGTATGTAATCAATTCTACTGGAGAGGTTAACGAAGATTTAAGACTTATTTGAGTCAAATGAATATGTGATTGACTGATTATTCTTTTTTCTATGAATGATTCTTTTTGGAAGTATTGCAGTCGGTAATTTTCTTCCCAAATTGGAACTGAAATAGAAACTTTCTTTATACCAGACTAGAAGGGATATATCTAAAGGATAGTCAAGATTTTTTTGATCAACTATTTTGTTGTTATATTATATCCATCTACCTAATAGCTATAATTCTTTTTTTTGACAAAGTCTTCCTAATACAACTAGTTTTGGCATTCAATATCTAAAGATTATGTCCATGTTCTTGTAAAGATCAGATACATTTTTTCCTGCCTATTTTTGTTGTATTTTTGGAGTTGGTAATAATGTATCTATGCCTAACATAATCAAAGTATTCCTTATGTTTTCATGCTACTATTTCTTCCAACCAATGAATCCTTTTATTCACTTTATTCTATTGTTCTTTGGCTTTTGTTTTTCTCTTTTTGCAAAGAGTTTTTGTCTTATTTTGTTCATGCTATTTTTCTCCTCAAATAATGATATCAATCTAGATTGCTTTTCTTATGTGTAATCAATATTACTAGATAGGTTAAATAAGTTTTGATACTTCATCTGTTAACATCCCATATGAAATTTTTCAAGTCTAACCAAATAGGTGAATAACTTGTTATTATTTCTTCCATGAATGTTTATTCTTGGAAGTATTGTAGCTAGTGAGTTTTTGACCAAATTAGAACTGAAACTTTCTTTATATTAGAATAAAAAAGGTACATCTTTTGAATAGTTAGCATTTGTTGATCAACTATTTTATTGTTATATCATTTTCATCTATCTAATACTTATAAGTATTGCTTTTGATGAAGTCTTCATGATCCAATCAGTCTGGCACCCAAACTTTAAAGATTTTTCACATATTCTCTTAAAGCTTGGTTGCAATTTATCTTGTCCCTTTATCCTATGTTATTTGGTAGTTCTTACTACAAGTTCCTTTGATTTTCCTCCATAATGAGGACCATTACATTCATTCTTTTACTCTATTCCTCTTCTTCTTTTGCAAGGTTTCAAAGGTGAGTTCTCAAGTGTTACAAAACATGTCATGGAGAAAAATTTAGTGGGGCGAAAGAGTAAGAGTTTGATACAGATTTGGTAAAATTTAGATAACAAAAAATAAAAATATTATCACTTCATTTAGGAAAACTCCTAAAACAATCAGCTGATGCACAAATACTCATGTGATCAAACTCGTTGTTGGCTTAACTTGGCGTATTTTATGTGCCAAACAGGGTTTGAATTATGAGTCCAAGTCAAACCCAAGGAGTTTGTAACAATAGATTTTCCTTTTGGCCACTCAGTCCATTTATGAATTTTAAAATCCAAATTTCTCGCTTCTTACTTCCTTTAGCTTCAACTGTATTCTAATCTAGTTTGGATAGCTTTGGAACTCTGGTTTGAACTTTTTGGGAAGTTTCTTGTCAAGTTCCCATGTGGAAACAATGTCTACATTAAAAATATTATTTTCATAATTGACTATCTCCTTCCATTTATAAAAGTTTAGATATAGAGAAGAAGGTAATCATTATTCAAGGTTTAGGTTGCCACAAATCCAAACAAGAACTATCGTTTCAGTTTTTGTGGCTTATAAAATATTATGCATCTTTCCTAAGTTTTTTTTCGATGATATCAAAGACCGAGGAAATTTAGAGATATAACGGTAAGGTCAACAATCTCACGAATGCAAGGTTATTGAGGGATTAACCTAGTGGGTTATAGGTAAGTCATGAATAGTCTAGTCCCCCAACAAATAAGGTCCTCCCTTTATAGAATCTCTATCTTAATGGTTTGAAAAGTTGTTGATCCATACCATATGATACATGGCAAAACATGTGGTAGGAGTTGGATCTTTTGGAACTATCTTTTAGGTACGAATTTTTCCAAACTCCAACAAATTAGCCTGTCGCAGTGTCTTATTTTTTTCTTGCTAGGAATGGGAAGCCACAAATAATGCATTTTACATAATTTAATAAGCATATTGTAAATTTATTATGCTTGTTATCCCTTACCCAGGCTAAATGCTTAGAGACAGTAGAGACTATAGCAAGTAAAAAGGTTTTGTAGGACAAATGATATAAGAACCGTGAATTGCAAATAATGTGCTTTTATATCATCCAAATATTGTCTCTCTAAAGCATTTGTTTTTTGAACCAACATAGAGATGAGATCTATATCAATCTCATGTTGGAGTATGTACCATAGACAATATATCGTGTTACAAAGAATTGTAGTAGAATGAATCAACAAATGCCTCTTATTTATGTAAAATGATATACTTATCAGGTTTGAAGATCCACACTTCTTTCCCTTTGTTCTCAAAATGATTTGGCCATTTTCTTCTATACTATGAAATATCTTAATTTGAATTTCTTTTTCTTCAGATCTGTAGGGCCTTGGCCTGTATTCATGGTGGTATTGGAGTATGTCATAGGGACATAAAACCACATAATCTTTTGGTTTGTCACTTAAGTATCCTGTTTCTTGTTTTCATTGCATGATGTAGAGTTCCTTTTATTGTTTCCTCCATTAATTAAAGTAAACCTTCAATATGTAAATCCTCACACTCATTAGCTTAAGCTTTGTGACTTTAGAAGTGTGAAAGAATTGGATGACTTTGCTCTGAAGACATTTATTGCTACATGCATTTTCCACCATTGCAAAGTAGTCAGTCCAAATTTCAAAATTGTAAGTTACAAAGATAATAGTTACAAAGGATTTGAAAGTTGTTTGCTAATATGCTTCATCCTTGAAAAGTCCACATTTGTTGAATTTGGGATAAACAATACCAATTTTGTATTCTCACATCATATCTTTATACTTTCCACATGTTGACGGTGCTGGATCTGTCAAAATTCAGGAGATCTCCCCAGTATGAAGTCCCAACTAGACACCACACCATTTGGTGTAGGAGTCCCATCCAGTATGATGGCTCGATTGCCATTATCTTAAATATTTTCCTTAGCTCTTGATTTTCGGCACATGAGAGTGGTTTTCTTTGTCTTCGAACAATGAGGTTTGCGTGCCTGATGAGTGCTTTGTTTCACTTGTGTCAAGGTTATTTTACTGTAGAGGGAGAGGGTGAGAGTGAGTCTCAAGTTGAAAGGGAATAGTCCCAACTTTGTTGACACACAACACAATAGGACATGTGCAACTTCCGACAGTGTAGTCCACGTGGATGCGGCAGTCACAAACACAAGGTGAGTAGATATCACGTACAACACCCAGCGGAATAGTCCACATGAGTGTGACAGTCGTTATAACAAGTTTACGTAAATGAGTCTTGTTGGGCGCAAGATCACCCAAGGCAGGTTTTGGGGTTTAAAGCCCAGATTTTGACCAAATCTAATGTGAAGACTTCACGTTTTATGGGCGCGGAGCACGAAGATTGTAAATGAGTGATATGGTTGTCCACCCTCATTTTTGTAATGAAATTTCGGCTTTAGAAATCTACCCATGATCCGCGGACCACGGGATTGTATAAATAGAGTGAGGCTCTAAGTTGTAAATAAGGGAATGATAGTCATGAATGAAGGATGAAGAATTGAGTCGTATCTAAGTGTATAGTCAAGTCTTTGGGTCATAGAGTAGGAGAAGGCTCTGCAACTGAGTGCACAGAGGCCTAGTAGTTCGCAACTGAGTGCGCAGGACGAGTCGAGTCTGTAACCTTTGGAGAAGTAATAAAGAGAAGTTTTACATCATTTTTGTGTATCTTTTTCCTGTTTTGTGCATTGAATGTATAATATATAAATTGCATTTATATTGTTTATATGATGTGGAAAATTATATGAGTGTGTTGATAAATTGAATATAAGATTAAGTATCTGTTTACGTGAAGATAACTAATTGTTATAAAAAGATAAGCAAGATCCATGGTATAACTTGGGGAAGTAGTGCAGACTGCTTCTAGGGCAATGCGAAATGACCTCAGCCCCTGTTTAGGGTTGCGCAAAGGTGATTATAATAGATTGCGAAGGCCTCGTGGGTCAGGATAGTGCGCGAAGTGACCTACACGAAGGTATTCATAGTTGGACTAAACCGACCCCTTAGACATCTCAAGGGTGCGGAAACTTGGTTCCAACATCCCCCATACTACTTTGAGTGAGACCTCAGTCTGCACTCCGTGCGCTGTTGCTGAAAGGGCCAGTAGTACAGGTATTTGTTTGGATAATTAACTCTGAACCTAGATTAAGCCCCCTCAAGCCAACAAATGATTATGTTGCTGGGACCAGAACCTGCATAGAGATGTCTGATGTCGTATCATTGGAATCCAACTAAGAAGGAAACTGAAGGTTGGTTGGACAAAAGAATTCATGAGTTCGTGATGCAGAAGAACAAGAATCTGCGACTGACAAAAGAAGAGTGGTTAGACTGCTACCTGTACACAGAGATCCACAAAATATTTTTCGCATCTTTCCCTACTGAGATGTACGAGTGGATCGCAAAGCTAGTAGACAGCCAAGGAAGGTGGAAACTCAACAATCCTATTGTGTGGACCCCAGAGTTGGTGCGCAGATTGGAAGCATCGAAGGATAAGATTGTGCGCATTGTTGATCAATGGCTCGATCGAATTATAGGAGGATTCATTACTGAGTTCGTGGTAGATACTTCAGTTAGGCGCATGGGGAGGCCTACACTGCAATGGTCTCCTATCCAGTTGTGAATGGTGAACCAATAGAAGATAATTCCTATGGCGAGATTGCAGGGAATCACCATGGATATTGAGGGATCGAGCGCGCTAGCAGACTTTGAAGTGATAGAGATTATCGATAATAGCAATCGCTACTCCGCACTCTTAGAAATTTATTGGGCCATTGACATGAACAAGGTGATTAATTTGAAAAAGTGCAAGATGATTTTTGAGAAGAAGTCTCTATGTGTAGTTATACCATTAGACCTTGTTGAGGGATCATGCTACACAAAGCCAGTGTGCGACTATGGAAGCGATGGCAATTTGGAGTGCATCTACAAAATAATCGCACGAGAGCAAGACTGGGTAAATCCCATCGTGAATGGACGGATCTCATGGGAGTGCGAAATCTCCTGTACG
>APFE030836076.1:17631-36486 GCA_000404065.3 Pinus taeda | reverse complement strand
AATATTTTATTATATTTGGTTTGGAGGGAAAAAGTATTTAAACTTTTATTTAGAAATAATAAGTAAATAAATTATTTATCATCTCAAGAAATATGGTTAAGGAAAAATAAACAAATAATGATTTATTTAATTATTCTTAAGGAATTTAGTCAAATTTGGCAATGAATAATAACTAATTAGTGATTAATTAATTATTCCTAGAGAAAAGTAAGATAACTATTGATCTAGCTATTTATTTCTCATAATTGGGTCAAATATGACAAAGAATATTAATTAAACAATGGTTTAATTAATTATTCCTAAAAGATAATTAAATAAATAGTGATTTATTTAATTATTCTTCATGGATTTAACTATAAATGACTTAACAAATGTGGTTTATTAAGTAATTTCTCACGGTGAAAGCAATTTTGCTATGGTAAAATTGGCCCTACATGGTGTACCTCAATCCATCTAGTAAATTATGGCTATATGATAATTTTTTTATGATAATAGATTGGCCCCAACGTGCGAGTGTAAGGAGCAAAACATATGACCGAAGTAAGTTGTAAGGACGCAATCACTAGACAACAAAGTGGAGCCAAAGAGAGAAAGAGGGACCAATAGAGTTTAAGCGAAAGAGGATAGTGACAGAGGGGGCAAGACCAATGTAAGTCTCATTTTTATGTTGTGGTACCAGATCTTAGTGAGGCGAGGGAGGCATACCTATACCTGCCAAGATAACTTAGTACAAAAATAATGATGTGCCCAGAAAAATGACATTAAGCAAGAAATTACGTGTTTAATGGTACATGACATGCTGGCATAAATGAGCCAGAAAATAATACAATGTGTCCCATATACATAATGCGCCTAGGAAAAAGCATGAGCAATACTAAATACAAATAACATCTGAGTACATGAGATATGATGGCCCTTCCCTCAAAAAATGGGTGGGAGGGAGGGTAGAAAAAACAAAGAAGCCCTACTGAACAGGAAAGGGATCTACAAATTGAATGGATCATTTGAAGGAGACATGCATGTTGTGAACATTGCAAGCGGCAAGAACCAAACCAATCAAATCTTTGGAACTGCATCTAAGGTTGTAGCATAATATGAAGTCATCGGGAATGTGGGGGGCTACCTAACAAGCCACCCCCTCATGAGGTACAAAACATCTCACACATACCCATGAATCATTGGTACAATCTGTTTCATCACTAGACCATCATGTCTATGAATCATGAGCATGAAACAACCAAGTCAAAGGGAAATGATTATTCCCTTTGCTTGATCCGAGGCACCGAACAAGAGTGGAATCTGGAACCAAGATGCACCACCCTCTAGGCCGT
The DNA here is from genome assembly GCA_000404065.3 of Pinus taeda. Taxonomy (NCBI): domain Eukaryota; kingdom Viridiplantae; phylum Streptophyta; class Pinopsida; order Pinales; family Pinaceae; genus Pinus; species Pinus taeda. Next base: position 35,155 of record APFE030836076.1, on the reverse strand, counting down.
TCTTCTAGAATAGATGTGTTGATGTCGACAGAATAGGGCCCACCATACGTGAGGCAGTGAGGATCCTCAACTAAGGCACGAGGGAAAATAGTAATGTGACTGATGGACTGACACCAGGGACAATGGGGAAAATGGGACTAAGGGACAAAAAGACTACTTCCCTTGTCAAAGCATAAAGTGCATGGTTGACCTGGCAGTGACTGACTCGACTCGGGAGGGGATGGTGGACAGTATGACTGAAGGCCAAAATGGGCAATACGGGATGAATGGTATGCAAAGATGGACATAATATTGTGATATGATACAATGGGATGTGAAACAGACTCCATAGATGCAAGGGAGACTCATCATTGATGCTCTTAACAAGGGTGACTTGATGATGCTGCCACGCAGAATACGCCCGGTGGGGACCATGAAGACATGAGAAAATGATGGGTACTCATGACGAAAATTGACATGTGAGACGACAATCATTAAAGAGAGGTATTCCCTAAGGTACAAGTGTCGCATATGAAGAAATTCGATTTTAAGAGGCGACAAAGTGACCCTTCTTAGAAAAATGGTTTCTAGGTGAAGTGTCAACTCACCAAAGACTAAGAAAGACCCATTATAGTACTCAATGAGATCTTTCCAATGGTACTAAAGGTTCGTCAAACTAAGCTACGGTTTGGTCACAATGGGTGACAGAAAAACTGTGGGGTTTTCTATAAAAGGATGGTTTCCCTCTAATTTGAATTCATTTTCTAAGTGAGTTGCAGTGAATTTGGAGAGGAGGAAAAGGCCATAAATCTTGTGGAGATCGTATGGGCAAATTGACCATCAAAATCTGGATCTATGACTTTCAGGTAGGTGGCCTTACTTGTCTAAAGATGGCCCTAGTGCTTCTTGGAATAATGGTTCCTGGTGAAGAATTAAAGGAAGAGGAAAATGAGAATGAACTACTAGAGGAGGTCGAGAATCATCCTCACCCACTAAGTCCAACATGGGGACTATGTGAACATAGATTAGAATATTTGAAGATGTGCTATCAAATGTCTAATATATGCGATGTGAATATGGCTCGCTGGAGAGGTCAGTAGGACAAACTATCCAAGGAATGGGAGGATAATCGACCATACCTAGATTCGGTGGGATCTAGGCCGAGGCTTATGTTAATCAATTGACAAGATGGCCAGGGGAAAACCATCATGCCCCCAAGCATGGGATACTGCCCGCAACCATATGTTATGGAGGGGAATGATATGGTATGCAAAGGTGGGAATGATGCCCCATAGGAGGAGAAGTTTGTGGAGTTCCATTGTGTTCCGAGTGCTTGAAAAAGGGATTCAAGCATCTCGGCCCAACTTGGCACGAGATCCTCCAAAGGAAGTATGCATGATGGTGCATATCATCCCAAGGGTAATCAGGGGTATTCATGGCTTCCATGATGTCCTCATCAGAATGGAATATGGGCAGAAGGGAGGAAGACTGACTACATGATGTAGTGGAGGTACATGGTGCATCATCCTAAGAAAGAAGGTTCACATACACATCATCTGAAATGGTAGACGATGAGCTAGTAGATGGAAAGTCTACCGATGTTGAGACCTGGATTTCCAATGAAGGAGGTTTGATAAAAGCGCATGCAGAAACCTCAGAAAGGTTTTCCTATGAGGAACTCAAGGATGACGACAGGTAAATGATATGGCCAATGGATTCTGTCATCTCGACATCGAGGGGAGGGATCACGATGGTGGGACCATAGTCTCCCTGTTCTGGTGTACTAGTGGTACCAGAATCCATAAGTAGAGGAGTAGATGTTCCACTATGAGTGGCCTGGAAGTCGTGAAGGACTTGGACCTCAGGGATATTAGACTCAGGAAAATTTTCATGAACCAAACGTTTGAGACGAGGAAGCTCAGGATAGTTATTGGTGGCATGCCCAATAACCTCACACAAAGCAAATGAAGGTGTCGGTTTTGGAGCTTTGGGGGATGGAAGATCTTGGAAAGCCTTATCCTTAGGTTCTTTCCTCTTGGCTTTTCCCCCCTGTCTGGATACTTTTTCCACAGGAGTGGGTTCCTATTGAGGTTGTTGTGGAACTCAAGCAGTGACAGGGGCCATAGGGACCCGTTGAATCAGGGTCAAAGCATGATACAGTCTTAGCTGACCAAACAGAGTGTTCGCTGGGGGACCAATGTACCAGACTGGGATCCCCAAATTCATATTAGGTAGAGTCAATGAAGCCATGACAGGGACAGAAAATATTCCATGAGGTGGAAACAAAAAAGGAATCTATCTTGTAGGGTAATGTCCCAACGGAACATCTCCTGGATGGTTAAGGCTTGGAGGAATAGTTCCTAGTGGGAACAAAGGAGAGGCACCCACAAATGGAGGAGGTTCTGGGGGTGGATCCAGATGGCTGAGCTGAGATGGTAATAGCAGGGTGTTAAGGATATGGTTGCTGACCAGAGGTACCAGACTACTTTTAAGCAACCCGTGATGCTTGTAACATGCAAACACTCAAAGAGCTAGTCTTAGAGATGGGAGTGGGAGGATTAGGGAAAGCACCCAACAAGGTGGAATCTTTGTAGAGTCTGGGTGAAACATCGGTGAGAGGGGTGGAAGACTGCTTGTCAGACATCAATCAAATAATGGACTCAGGGGAGGTTAAGGATGATAGCTCATAATATGTCAGCTGATTGATAGTGATGATCTTCCCTTCATGGGGGAAGCACATCTTGTGGAAAATCGTAGATGTGATGGCTGACATGGTGTATGTGTAACTATGACCCAATAGAATGTTGAAATCTAAAGGGATATCAATAACCTCAATGTCTACATGAACAATCTTACCCACAAGATTCACTGGACAATTGTGATACATGCCGAGAGGTTGGGAGGGGTGACCGTCCCAAGCACGCAAAGTGATGGTGGATGGGGATAGTTCAGGTGACTTGAGTTGCTTCCAAATGACTGTGGAAATCACACAGGTGGATGCACCTTTGTCAATAATGCATCTAGATATGATGGCATTATGGAATCGGATTGGTATTTGGAAAGCAACAGATGGAGGTAATGGAGGATGTTTTGATGCATCAATAGGAAAGACAATCAAACGATTATCTGAAGGATCTACTGTACCCAAAGTAGTTAGTAGAGATTTATTTTGACATCGGAACGAATGGAGGACCTCCAGTGTCGACATGGAATCATGGGATTGTGCCAAGTTGTCTACTATAATGTATCTATGGGCAGCTCGGTTAGAAGTCGCGTTGCGGTGTAATGGTCCCTTGGGGATATTTGGAATTGACTCAACTTTAGGCTGAGGGTTCTGTAACAGACCATTTGGTGTCATAAGAGGCTCAGTAGATGCTTTGGTTTTGGACTCAGTGGCGGATGAAGTCGATGGCTTGTCATATTGACATGACCGAGCTTACAAGTTGATATCAGAGGTATTGACCTCGTCAGAATTCATCATGAGGATATGGTAGTCACTAGGACCAGAAGGTTGGGGAGGGTGGGTTGCTTGACCTTGATGAGGTTAAGAAGAAACAAATCCTTGCTGAGGGAAAGGATTTGTGAGCATGGATGGTTGAGATGGCATAAGATTCTGAGGTGGTTGTTGCATAGGTAGTTCACCTCCAGAAGTTGCTTTGGCTTCCCACATTTGGTGCACCTGGGGTAAGAGGGTACACTCATGAGTATAATGGCCATGTACACCACAACATGCACAAGGCTTGTTCATATGAATAGCCTTGTTATTCTTGGGTTAGTCGCCCTGTTGCTAGTTGTTGGTGTTAGGCTAATTTCCCTGGGGTTAAGTACCTTGGTTACCCTTGTTACCCTTCGACTTATTCGTTTTCTTCAAATTTTGGGGATTGGTCGCTCTCTGATGTGCATACACTTGACCATGAGGGGGAAGTGGCTTTTTGGGGTTGAGGATGCATGGGAGGCTACGACGCTAATGCCTGAGGGGATGGAGCACTTGACGATGCATAGGTATAAGATGGTGAAGGGGCAACGGTTTGCTAGACAGGTTGAGCACTAGTTGGCCCTGATATCTATTGATGTGGTTGGGTGAATGCATAAGAGGTGCTTTGTCTTGAATACATGTTGCTGGCAAGAGGGGCATAAGTGTTAGAGGAACTGGTGCCCCCTGCGGATAGCCATAACTCTGTTGAGTATATGGTGAAGGATGTGAAATAGTTCCAACGATACCGTCAGCGGTGTGAGATTCCCCCCGTGCATTGGCACCACCAGGACGAGGGAGGTCTGGTATAACGATATAGACATAACTTGATTGATCATAAATCAAGTCATATCTCAGAGTGGTCTAGAGAGCCTCTTACTTTGTCTAAGGAAAGTGAGACGTGACATATTTGGTAATAAACGCTAAAAGAGTCCTAAGAAACCAATCGAGGTAGAAATGGTCTTCGAAGGGTGGAGCACGATACATGCTCCTCCTTCTATGCCATTCCTGGACATGATCGGAAAGACAGGTGGCAGAGGACTGACGAAATGTGATCAAGAGCTCTGTACCAATGTCGTATCAGAGAGGTAACTGAAAATATGAAAGGAATTCTTTAGTAAGTGTCGTGTAAGTGGAATGAGAAGCGGCGGACTAGTCAACAATATACCACTTTGCAACATCTCCAGTGAGTGTGCATTGGAACAACTGAAGATGAATGGAATCATCAGTGATGGAATTGGATGAACACCACATATGAAAGGAGCAGATGTGATTAGTAGGGTCCTCTCTAGAATTACCCTCAAACTTTGGAATGTCGGAGGGAAGCTTAGTCGACATAGCAGGACAACCAACATTGTGGTGTATAGGTTCATTTATCAACTAGCTAAAATCTCGGAGACTTAACCCACGCATGAAAGGTAGAATTGGAGTTTTCAGAATGGTTCCTGGAATGGTTCCGTTAGATGTGACTACCGGGGTAGAACTGGAGCCAACACCAAGTTGGGTTCCTGTACCTGCAGTGGGTCCTGACATGGTGAAGGTATGTAGTGAAGGAGGCTCGGAATTAGATGAACCAGAAGAAGAGTCGGTATGAGTACTCGGGGGAGGACTAACTCGAACACTATGAGGAGGAGTAATACGCCCAAGTGGAAACTAGGGATGAAGGCCTAAGACTCTCTATGACAAACACCTTGGTGGGGGAATGGTTACAAGACACAAGTGACACGGAAATGGTGAAGGGAGATAAACAAAATGTCTTTGTCTCTATGTGGGAGGATAAATTAATTAAGTTAAGTCTTGGCATGGCGGTGTAAACCAAGCTTCCTTCGCTTAAGGTGTGAAAGTGTGTGCAAGTGTGTTTATTAATTAAGCCTAGATCATGTTTGAAAAAAGAAAAAAAATGTTGAAATAAACTAAAATTAAAAACAGGAAATAAACAACAAATCAATTATTTAAACCCCACCCAATCTGGGTTTACAAATACTGTGCTGGTTGGCGACGAAATCAACTAAAAACACACTACAAAGGCCAAGATATCTAGGCGTCGATGTGATTGGGATCAAATGACACTATGATGTTGGAAAGTGGTGCAACAACAGCAAAAAAATAGTGAAGAAAATCACTGCAAAAGATAGGGTGATAGGTGTAAAACCTAGGGAAAACAGAGGCACCGTAAGGAAAATGACCAAACAAGGCTCAAGAGGGAACTTTGGATGGAAACAACCTATCTATGAAGATCTGAAAAGGGAAGGTACAAATCTGGAAAATATGGTTGAAAGTTCTACAAAAACTTAGCCTTCTTACTCAGTTAAACTCCTCCTATAAAGGTCGAAGCATACTAGAATCCTTAAGGGAATAAATTCCACTTCGGTGAGAGAAATAGAGTAGATCAAGGCCTAAGCGGGGTAAGATAATGGTCAACCAACCTAGCAGACAGCTCTTGGAAAAACCTAGAAACAGATCAGAAAAAATCCCAAAAACCCTAAAATCGCATGTACTGACCTGTTTAGGGGGATATCACACTTTTTGGGGCAGAAAGTGCATTATGGACCTCCAGATCGCACTTTTGGGGTAGAAAAGTGTGATTTCTGCTCCTTAGTTCTCGAGCGGCAAGTCTCGGAAATTTTTGTTGTCTTTTTCGCAGCTGGTTCCTGTGACCTGTGGAAATAACCAGAAAACTTGTGGAAGTTAGAAATTTGACTGATCTAGGGTTAGAATGCTAGTAAATAACATTTAGAGATTGAAAAAGAAAACCCTAAGCTGAAAACTAAAGGTCACCCAGGTTTCTGACTCGGATTAAAAACGCAGCGGAGTCGCCAATTTGTTATTGTGTTTTCTTCTCGAAGGTGTATGAAAAGAAACCACTTTAGACTATGGATGAAAAACAACCCTAACAATATAAATGGTTGTTATATAGTGTGGATCTGCAGGAAATAATATAAACAAAACCTGTTAAAGCCATGATCTATGCAACATAAATAGTTAGACATTAGAATGAAATAAGTGCAAGTAACTCCAATAATCTAATGGAAACCATATATATAAAGAATATAGTTTATTAAAAAACACCTGTGAAGTGAACAAATAATGATACCAATCCCCCTCTATGGGATGGGTTCTTGGCTATCCTCAATGTCTTCAGCTTTTGTAGAGTCTCTCTCCTATATAATGTGTAAAACCTAGCAAACAAAATATTTGAGCTCAATGAGAACTCAAATGGAAAAGAAAAATGGCATGCGACAGTGATAATAATCAGAGTTACAACAGTGAGTGCAACAATGAAAATATCAAAAGTGAAGAATGAATGTATAACCCTTATATTTATAATGAAATATTAGGTTATCCTCGAATAATGAAAAATAATAAAATATTATTGACCCCATTCTAGAATTAACCATTTGGAATATTTTATTATATTTGGTTTGGAGGGAAAAAGTATTTAAACTTTTATTTAGAAATAATAAGTAAATAAATGATTTATTTATCATCTCAAGAAATATGGTTAAGGAATAATAATAATATAATGATTTATTTAATTATTCCTAAGGAATTTAGTCAAATTTGACAATGAATAATAACTAATTAGTGATGAATTAATTATTCCTATAGAAAAAAATATAATTAATGATTTATCTATTTATTTCTCATAACTAGGTCAAATATGACAAGGAATATTAATTAAACAATGGTTTAATTAATTATTCCTAGAAGATAATTAAATAAATAATGATTTATTTAATTCTTCTTCATGGGTTTAATTATAAATTACTTAACAAATGTGGTTTATTAAGTAATTTCTCAAGGTGAAAGCAATTTTACTATGGTAAAATTGGCCCTACATGGTATACTTCGATCCATCTAGTAAATTATGGCTAGATGATCAATTTTTTTTTATAACACATCAAGCAAAAAATTATGTTGGACCCAACTACCCTTTGTAAAACATGATCCATCTTTAGTAAAGGGTAATTGTCTTTTAGGGAAAATTTGTTTAAATTCATGAAATCGACACACAAACGGATTTCCCCTGTATTTTTCCTTACTGACACCAAATTTGATAACCACTTTAAAAACCTCAAAGGCACAATGATTTTGGCATCAAAACGTTTTATCACCTCCTTTTCTATCAAGGGTAATAGAACTAGATTAACCCTCCTTAAGTTTTTCTTGAAAGGCTTTTGATCCTCTTTGATGGGAACAGTATGTTCTATAATGCCCGTATCATATGCCTTTAGATCTTCATATCCCCAAGCAAACACATCAGAATATTCTTTCAGCAAATCAAGATACTTTTGTTTTTCTTTAGGAGGTAAAGACTTGGACAACTTTACAATCTTTGGATTACTCTCAGTACCTATATTACAATCTTCAACTTCGGCTCCTACAGGCTCAATCTTGGACTTTTTATCTACATCATTAAAATCAAATAGCTCTTCTAATGGCACCAAACCCCTTGGTAACACAATATCTTTCAGTTGTAGGACCTCGAGTTATTTTCGACTTTCATTGATCTGGTTCAACATTGTTTCATCTACATCTTTATCTACACTATCATCTTTATCAATATGTACATTCTCAAACTCTTCTTTTAACTGTAAAAAACTTATACCTGCTTATCACTACCAAAAACCTGCCAATATCTAACATTATCTGGAATAGTTGGTCTATGCTTCACTTCAATTTCATATTTTCTATTGGGATGAAAAGGAATTTTACAAGTGTTTTCTGAAGTAGCTAATGCATCAGCAAAAATATTTTGGCCCCTAGGAACCAGAGATAATTGGTACTCTGGAAAACACTGCAGAAAGTCCAAAACAACATTTATTTAGGCACTTAACCTAGGGTGTTTAGATGAGTACTCACCTTTGATCTGATTGATAATGAGTTTTGAATCACCATGAACAGAAAGCCTTTTAGCTCCTAACCTCTTCAAAAGTTGCAATCCTATAATAAGTGATTCATACTCGGCTATATTATTAGTGCATTAAAAATTGAGCTTGTAAGAATACCCCTCTGCTATGCCTATTTTCGAGTTCAAGACCCAAAAACCTGCCCCTGCACCATCTTTTTTTTTTTTTCCACTGGAAAAATCTATAATTTTCATTATGATTGGAAAATTACATTGATATCGCTATGATTATGCTAGGTTCACTGTGCCCAACAGTGATACCTATGTCATAAGCCAAAATAGAGTTCATAAACTTAGATGTTCCACGCAGGGTCATCTAATATCTGTCAAAAAATGGCTGAACCTGTAATATTAGGCAGCATATAGAAATAAAAGCACAAAAAGGCAAAAACCAGTTCCTGAGATATCAGGAATACATGCAGATTTGCAGGCCTATGTTCTCCTGCCTTTTTTCTTTTCTACTTTGCACCAGACTCCAGTGCTGGTAGAGGGTTCAATTACAGCCAGTTGTTTTTCACCTGAATACGCTGGTTGTTCTTTTTCTGAGTCTGATCCTTCTGGGCTGTGTGCTCTTTTGACTCCGCTTAATTCCAATTGCAGGTCTTGCTGCAATACCTGGTTATATGTCTCCTCGTTGGGTTTTTTATCACCTTCATTAGGCTCTTCCCCCTGTCTCATTTGTACATCTATGGGTTCTGTGTTTAGTGCCTCCTCCTCCAGTGGTTCCGTATTCTGCCAACCTTTTGGTTTTTTCTGCTGTTTCCTGTTCCCTCTTGGCTCCTTACTAGTCAATGGACATGCATTTTGCAAGTGCCCTGTCTGCATACATCTACGACATCTAAAGGCCATGTTCTCGTAGTCTAGATTTTACGTCCACAGTGTATTATTAAAACTCAGTGTGATGTGATCAGGAAGTCCTTGACTTAGATCCACCTCTACACATATTCTAGCATATGTGAATAGTCCCCTCATAGTTCTGTCTTCATCTGTTTTGAGATGTTTTCCTAAGGAATTCCCAATGGCTATTAAAGCTTTTCGGTGCCAAAAATGTAATGGGAGGTTATGCAGCCTTACCCAAACAGGTATTGTCGAGACAACCATGGTATTGGCATCAAATTCCGGAAACCAGGGGGTGATAAAGAGGCCAGCATTGCCCCAAAACCAAGGCCCCTGATTTATGACGCTGTCTCGTTCCAGTTCAGTGTTAAACCTGACTATGAAGAAACCTTTAGGGCAAAGGTATATTTCACATTTGGGTGACCATTCTGTGAATACCCATTGATGCAATACATCTGCTTTGGGCCAATATCCGTTAAATCTGCAAATAACTGCATTATGTAATAAATCTGAGTATAGATCTGTTACCTCCGGCATTGCTACAGTAAGTAAAGGTGTTTCTTGCTTCTGTTCAACTATGTATGGGCCTGGAAGCTCTGATGCAGGTGCTGTTCTGTGATTCATTGGTTCCTTTCCTTTAACTGCATCCCGGAAGGACCCTGTGGTTTTTGAACTGGTTCCCTTACAGCCACCACGCAGCCTCAGATTGATTGTTACGGTTGAATCATTTGCAACTCCATAGTGCTGGAGTGTGTGGTGATCCTGCATACATTGCCCGGAAAATACGAGGTTTTGGTGGATGGCCGGAGTTCCCAATATATTCTGGATTAACATTTTTAACCCTAAGACATCCATTCCTTTCCTGATTTGTACACAGTGATGTCTACCTTCAACAGATCTGACAAATATATGATTCAGATCTGACGAATCGACCTTGTATAGACCCCGATCTATATGCTTGTTCGTCCAATCTGGCAGATCCGTAGTGTTTCTGGTATTACGGGGTTTTATACCTCCTACCAGCAGAGATCTGGCTGCCACCGCGAATCCACATTCGCCGTCCTCGTGCATTGTATATTTATGGCCATAGTAACCCTGGAATCTGTCTAGGAAAAGCATATTAAAGATGCTTGCCTTGCAGATCGGAGTACTCTTGTATTTATCGCTGTAATCGGGGTGTTTGGATCCGTGTACCCAGTTCTTTTCCTCGCTAGTCCATACGCAGGCAACGCCTCTGTTTAACAAACAGAGAATAAAATTAATCCGTGGCTCCCAATCCCTCCTGTCGATCTACCGCCACTCTTCCGGATCTGTTGTTTGCTTCTTGTTGTCCGCGATCTTCCGAGTGTATTCGATCCGTATGCATGCATCCATTTCCTTTGCGGCTCGGAGCAGGCCGTTCTTGCCCAGGAATCGAAGGCCGAGGGCATCCATTCTTACAGAACTCGCGCTTCAGATCCGACTCTCCCAAGTTGCCTTGTCTCGCCCTTGCACCATCTATATTGACTGCTCCATCAAAGTCCATATTCCAGAGGGTTTCATCCTCCTCATCCTTTGTTTCAGCATTTGACTTCTCATCTTCAACTTTGCTTGATTCACTTCCCAAACGTGTCACTTCTTCTTTTGCACATATATTATTGTACATAATAAAAGAATCCATATTTGAATGCACTGAATAAAGTGGATAGTTATTAGGTTTGTCTCGGTTGCTTACCATATAATTCATTAATGCTTCTCTATACAACCTCCTATGTTGACCAAAAATAGGAATAGTTGCATAAGTCATCTACATTTGCATGGTACCTTGTAAAGTTGCCCCCCAAGATCTTGACAACAACATTCCATATTTGGGAGGTATATCAGCCACTACAATATCCATAACCACACTTTTGGCTGGGATTTGGGTCAAAGTCACACACAAATCCTTAATGAGACCTAAGCATCTGACTTTGCTACAATCAAAAGAGTACAGGTCTTTATAGGGTCTTGTTAGATGTAGTCTTAGCTTTTCCCTAATGACTCTAGGCATGAGATTGTGTGAAGCACCAGAATTAAGCATGGCATTGTGAAAAATATAGTCACGAATGTTCAAACTCACATAGAAAGGTGGCACATTTCCATCCTGTGACTTCCCTTCAACTTCAGGTATGAATAATAATTTAGCTTGGTCATCATTTAAGTTAACTGTGTATGTTCCCTCTTCTATCTTTAGTGACTTCATGACTTGAGTTCTATACACGTTTTTGTTAATCAATTCTGTCAAAGGAAAAAAAAAAAAAAATTAACCTTGGCCAATTCATTTTCAATACTAAAGGAAGTTGGAGATCTATCTACTTCTTTGATATACATATTGTTTTTGAGAAACCTCCTTTTGAAAATCATGCTTTGTCTGGCTAGTGGAAGGTGCATCACTCTGAATCTTCTTGGGAGGATTTGCTGCAGTATTCTTGCTCCTCATATTATATTGCTTGTGTACCTCCATGATAACATTTTGGTATCCCATTTTATAATCATGAACTTCTGCAAGGATGACTTATGGATGTGATAACAAAAACAAATATTGTTCCTCCTCTGTTAGGAAAATATTGTCTATTTCCCCTTCCCCAAAAAGATTAATCTGATTCTCCTCAGGGTCATCTGCTATTTTAGTTTATTCATCTGCATAATTTCCCTGGAATGGGGGTCTGATTTGCTGCTGATATGTTGGGGCTCTTTGATCTCTTTGTCTAATTTGGGGAGGATTTCTAATTTGTAGACCTCCTTGAGGTTCTCTTGGTGGAGCCCTATCAGTCAAACTCATTATGTCCATCATTCTTTCCATTTTCTTAACTAAGGTGGCTATCTTGACATCAGATGAAGAAGAAGAATGTTCTTCTTTAATCATGACCCTTCTCTCAGCCTTTACCCTTGTTCTTTTAGCCAACAAATTTTCTTCCACACTGACAACATTTCTTTGCATTTCTTCTAGGGTAGCAGGATTTCTTTCCCTCAATTGATAAGACATATTTGTGTCAAAACCATCTAGAAATTTGATCAAAGCTAGCCCTGGTGGAGGTTGTATTGATGCTAGAATATAATTGTAGACATTATTAAATCTGGTGCAATAATCTTGAAATGTTTCACCAGGAGCTCTCATTATACTCTCATGTTCGGCTAGGTTTGAAGAGGATTCTTCTTTACTTCCCATCTTGTGAGAAAAAATTGGTGAAATTGTGGGAGTTATGCAATACTTGTTGCTAGAAATTCCCTAAACCATTTCTTAACTTCTCCTATGAGACTTTGTGCAAAGAGCCTCATTTTCACATCAGCATCATCAACTTCTTGTAAATCTAAATAGTCATTCATTCTGTCTATGTGTTGTTGTGTTGTGATTGGCCCAGTGATATAAAATTGAGGAATACAACTCTGATAATCCTGGGGCATGGCATGAAGTTGTTCTGGTAAAACAAGAAGGGCATAATGAGCCATAGCTGGTAAATGGGAAGAAGATGAAACTGCAATTGATGTGGATGTTAGGGGTGGTAAATAAGATGAAACTATGACTTGTTTAGCTGGTGTAGAAGGAATCTAGATGGTAGATGAAATAGGATAGTGGTGGAAGGAGAAATTACAAAAGAGGTCAAAGGTGAAGTAGAAGGTAAAATAACATAAGGTTAATTTTCAAAAACTTTTTCAACAAATTTGTTTAGTTTAGTCGCCAAATATTCAATATTTTCAAATTGTTATAGAAGGTATTTTATCATATTTTGAAATAACAGGGTTTTGTACCAAGATGTAAGGTCTCAATTTAGTCTCATCAACAACTATTTCAAGGATAAAGATTTCTAATTTAGTTCTAAAAAGGGTCTGCTCAAACTGTAGGTCAAACTCAAGATCCTCAGTTGTTATCGGGTTTTTTGTAATGGAATTAATTCTTCGCAAAGGACTATAGCTAGCTTGAATTTTTGTGAAAATATTCTTTTTAATTAGCTTCTCAAGGTTGTTTACAATTTCGGGCGGGTTAGGATCTGGATGAGATCTGGTCTGAATCCTCTTAGGAGCCAAATATTCAAATATATTATTTACAACAAGATATATACACAAATTTTGGTGGAAATTTAGCCTAAACGGTTTTTATTTCTCTATCACCCATAGGAAATAATTTTTCAAGCTTTGAAATCAATATTACTAGGGAAATATTTGTTTCTTAAGATTGATCCCCAATATGGTCGTCGAAATGTTATCACTCCATAATTTCTTTAAGCTAAGGAAAGAAACCCATAGGTGAGCACAAAACCTTTTTGTAAGTTGGTATTTATCGCTTCCAACTTCAGAGAGGGATATCTCTATTTGATTTAGAATTATGTTTAAGATATGAGGCTAGTTATGAAAGTTTGAGGTAGGGATTTTTCAACTGCTCCTCCTTTCTCGTCCGATTGCACTAAAATTTTTGGGCCTTAGCAATTGGAAACTAGTTTTCCAATATTGATCCTCTTCCTTGAAATCTAAGTGGTTGTAGTTGTTTTCACAACATTTTCCATGCAAAACATTATGTTTCTCCTTTACCATGATTCAACAAATGTCGATCCATTCATTTTCTAACACTTCAACTTATTTCATTATGGGAGCCTTTAAACCCTATAATATCGTCGTGATGTTATTTCGGAGATTTTGCCTCATCAGAACTTTAGTTAAGGAACATTACAATGACAACCAATTATGATATTCCCTTGGCCCTTTTGTGTTTAGCCCCTTCCAGTATTTCTTCGCATAGGACTAAGGGTTGTGACCTCGCGTTATGCCTTAAGGTGCTAACGCTTTTATTTTCTGTCGAGACTATTTTTTTCTTTATAAATTATTTTGGCGCCTGAGCTCTTTAAACCAAAAAAAACATATGCCAAACCCAATATCGGAACTTTCCATCAGAGGTTTTCATCATATGCCACTTTATATTATGTGAGGTATGAGATATCTAATGTGCCTAGCCCCCAAGGCTCAGGTGGAAACTCAGTGCTAAAGCCTCTTTGCATGTTAAAAATATTTGGATAGAAAAGGGGCTGATTCTTTGAAGTGTTTCATTATACTTTATAAGCTCATAAAACCACAACACATGCACCTAGGCCCATAAGGATACCAAAACATCATAATCAGCAATTTGGTAGTTTTGCATTTGGTCGCACACTCTAAAATTTGCGAACGTTGATACGCGATAAGGCCTGGATACTAGCCCCAGCCTTTGGTTCCTTGCATTCTTCGTAACTATGGGTCAGCCCCTACATTTTAGCTCCTCTCTCAATGATTTCCAATCGACAATTTTCAATATGATGCATAATACACCGCTACCCCAATCGTCGAACTCCAATCATGATGGCTTCACTTCCACGTGTCACCCTATGAGTGGTGACATGTGTCACCCTTTTTCGATCCCATATGAAACCTGAAAATTCCATATCTTCCTACCATGTGTCCACTATACTGCCACATCATTGCTGACGTCATCCTCCACATGGCCTTTATCGGATCCAATGATTGATTGACATGTGTATTGTATCGGATCCAGTCCCTCGCTGACACGAGTCCCTTTGGAAGGAGAGAGAAAATGCCCAAGTTGCATCGGTTTTTCAAGCCAATTCTTTGTAAATATGAAATTAATCTTCTCGGCATTTTAACATTTGAAACATATCCTTGACACTTTTATCGCATATCAAAACTTTCAAATGTTGTCACTCTGCTCCACTTCAAAAATTCACTGATTTTTTATTGCGATGTGACCCATACCCCCGTCGACTACTGAGTTTGTCAATTTTTCGATTGTCAATATCGCAATCCTACATATTGACATTTTTGAAATGTAACCACCCTGTCCTTCCTTGTAAAACATCAACTGTCGATTACCAAATATACAAGACTTTTCGATTGACTATCCCGTCGATATGTTGTTATGTTCGCATTGTGCATTAGACCTCCGATCATCAATATATGATATCGGCAATCGTTTATCAAAAATTTTACTTTGACCTCTACTGCCTTTCTCTACAGGCCTCTCATATAAGGCATCCAGGATCAATACTTAGCATATTTCTATTGTTTTCAAGCCTTTGAGGAAGAATTCTCTTTTTTGCCATAACTTTTGATTCTGAGGTCCATTTGAGGAGATCTATAGCTCGTTCGAAAGCTACTTCTGAGTAATTTATCATGAAAACACCTGCTAGATCATTTACATAATCTTGACAAGAAAAATGTAGGTTTTAACCCCGTACAGAAATTACTTGCATACGAATTATAAAACACAGAAAATAAACAATGTGAGAGCATAACACATAAAACACATATACACAGAGATTTTCCCCTGGATCCCAAAACTGGGACTACCAGCTTGATTTTTCATTATGTTCCTTTCAATGTCACAATACATATTTATACATTCCGAAGCATCTAATACCATGGACCGAAAACCATCGCGTCCAAAACCATGGACTAAAAACCATGCACAAAACCATAGGTAGGTCTACCCAACCTAATATAGGGTCCAAAACGAAAATTTTCCGGGGCGCTACCCCGGACCCCATAGACTGGGGTTACTTGCACCCCTCAAACCCCCTATGGCTCCCCCACTACGCAATTGGTGCAACGAAGGGAGGGGGGAGGGGCTCTGCCCCCCTTCTAACCCCCCAGTTAACTACGTGGGCTAGTCATGGAAAGAATATAACACAACCCAACAAAAAATTCCTTCCCAACCAAAGACCGATTTGACCACATAATTTCAAGGACTAAATGACTTCTTTGACAAGTAAAATTTTAGGCTATAACACCTAGTGACTCATAGGTTAAACTTCATAAGCAAATTCTCAAAATAAATAAATGAACAGACAAACTATGATTGCCTATTTTACATGACCCTAACAGATACCATGACCTATTTCCTTTCTATGAGGACTGCAACAACCATGTAGACTTTCTACTTCAATTATCCTCCCATGCTTCTATGATGATGTCATCTCTATTTCAGCTCTAATGCATCCTATCATTCTTGTGATGCTTTCCATCATGACTACCATATTTTATAAACTTGAAAAAAACTAAGTGAAGGAGATTATCTCAGTCATAGTAGAGATATTTCACTGCCTCCTTCCTTTTCTTCTTCTTTTTAGGTTCTTCTACTTATTTGGTGACATGGGCTTCATTTCTTTCTTTTCTCTTATTTTTGTCCTTCTTAATTTTAGGACGATGCCTTTTAAAGTTCCCATATTAATTACACTCATAACATTGTATCTTGGACATATCGATCTTCTTCTTTTTTTGAGGATCAAACTTTCCAAATTTTCCTTTTCTCCTGGCCATGGCAGCATATGCTTGAACTTGTTCATTTGATCCAACATTATTTTTTCCTTCAACTTAGTTGAGACTTCAGTCAACTAGAATTTCCATTGTATATTCCCTTAATCTCCTTTTGTTGGCTCCTTTTACCTATTTTCTGCCATAGGACCGGTCTCTGCGATCTTTGGCTAACGCATTATGCGCTTAGCCCTTTTAAACTATGTCAAGAGCCTTTTTCCTTGTGATAACAGCTCCATGCCATTGGTCCCACCCCATAGAGTGGGGTTACTTGGACCCCTCAAACCCCCTATGACTCCCCCCGCTACACAATAGGCGTAACAAAGGGGGGAGCTCTGCCCCCCTTCTAATCCCCCAGTTAACTACGTGGGCTAGTCATGGAAAGAATACAACACAACCCAACATTCTCCCACTTGTTGTTTTCTTTCCACAGGGGGCCACAAGAGAGATTAGTGATTTATCCAGCCCTGCAACACCCATTGTTTCTCTACACCAAGAGAACTTCTCAAAGCTCATAGATTTTTTCAATGCATCTACAGTATTCTTCAAAGTGTCCACCTTTACCAGCAACACCTTTTTGTCTTCTATCATATCCCTCACAAAGTGATACTGAACATCAATGTGCTTTGTTTTTGAATGATATGCAGGGTTCTTTACCAAGAAAATTACACTTTGGCTGGCACAGTTTATCCTTATAGCTCCCTGTACTAACCCCATACTTGAACACAATCTCTGTAGCCAAACTGCTTCCTTGTTTGCATGAGTGGTTGCCATTATTCTGCCTCTGTAGTTGATAGTGCCACTACAGATTGTTTCTTACTCATCTAACTGACTGTACCTCCAAATAGGTTAAACACATACCCATTTATAGATCTTCTCTGATCCAGATCTCTAGCCCAGTCTACATCAACAAAGCCACGAATATCCAACACTGTCCAATCCTGGTCTTCCTTGGTAGCACAAAACATAATCACTAATGCCACACAAATACCTGAAAACCCGCTTCACTGCTA
>APFE030836076.1:0-13554 GCA_000404065.3 Pinus taeda | reverse complement strand
GCAATTGGCGCAACGAAGGGGGGGGGGGGGCTCTGCCCCCCTTCTAACCCCCAGTTAACTACTTGGGCTAGTCATGGAAAGAATATAACACAACCCAACAAACAATTCCTTCCCAACCGAACACTGATTTGACCACATAATTTTAAGGACTAAATGAATTCTTTGACAAGTGAATTTTAGGCTATAACACCTAGTGACTCATAGGTTAAACTTCATAAGCAGATTCTCAAAATAAATAACTGAACAGGCAAACTATGATTGCCTATTTTACATGACCCTGACAGATACCATGACCTATTTCCTTTCTATGATGATTGCAACAACTATGTAGACTTTCTACTTCAGTTATCCTCCCATGCTTCTATGATGATGTCATCTCTATTTCAGCTCTAATGCATCCTATCATTCTTGTGATGCTTTCCGTCATGACTACTATATTTTATAAACTTGAAAAAAACTAAGTGAAGGAGATTATCTCATTCATAGTAGAGATATTTCACTGCCTCCTTCTTTTTCTTCTTATTTTCAGGTTCTTCTACTTATTCGGTGACATGGGCTTCATTTCTTTCTTTTCTCTTATTTTTTTCATTCTTAAGTTTAGGACAATGCCTTTTAAAGTTCCCATATTAATTACACTCATAACATTGTATCTTGGACATATCGATCTTCTTCTTTTTCTGAGGATCAAACTTTCCAAATTTTCCTTTTCTCCTGGCCAAGGCAGCATATGCTTGAGCTTGTTCATTTGATCCAACATGATTTTTTCCTTCAACTTAGTTGAGACTTCAGTCAACTAGAATTTCCATTATATATGCCCTTAATCTCCTTTTGCTGGCTCCTTTTACCTGTTTTCTGCCATAGGACCAGTCTCTGCAGTCTTTGCCTAATGCATTATGCGCTTAGCCCTTTTAAACTATGTTGAGAGCCTTTTTCCTTGTGATAATAGCTCCATGCCATTGGTCCCACCTCTACACGAGGCGACCAAGGACCAACGCAAAGTCCAACGCATAGGTGTGCCAAGAGACTTCGTGGCTCTTTTATTTCCTATGCGCCATTGGTCCTGCCTCTACGCAAGGCGACCAAGGACCAGTACAAAGTCTAGTGCTTAGTTGTGCCAAGAGCCTCCACGACTCTTTTATTTCCTTTGCGTCCTTTGTTTCTACATGAAACAAACTAGGGTTAAGTCCAGGCGCTTAGCTCGGAACTCCCAGATCCCGACATATTCACTTAAGTGCAACACAATAACCCACCAGGTTTTGACTTATGGGTTGACATGTCCCGTGGGACCGCCCGACTCCCATTTCATTGGTTTTCACTTTTATCTATGTGGTTTAGTGCCTTCTTCCCGATGCCGCCATAAAATACACAAACTTGAATCTTCCAGGCTCCTATCCTGCGGGTTGAGCTATCTTGTCGGGTCCTCCTACACTTCTCTGATTAGTTGTCATTTTGTGTTTTTTGTTGATGTGTCGCAACACCCGCCACGTAGCAATACCTCTTGCACACCTTTTTAAATCTTTTGGGCTCATACCATCGAGATGACATCACTTCTGCCACATGTCGACCTGTGAGTGGTGACACGTGTCACCCAAAAAAGGGCCACTTGGGTTCCCAAAAATGTTGAATCCACTTACCCCGTGTCCATGTTGACGTCATCATTTGCTATCATTTGGGTCAATCATATGTTGTCACCTATCTTGTTATCTAAGAGGAGAGAGAAGTTCCTATGAGGCCTGATTTGCGACCATTTTTCTTTATAGTTTTTTTTCTTGAAAAACCATTGGGTTCAAGACTTTTTTCCTCGACACCACTCCTATGCGAATTATGATTTCCAGAGGGGTGACCCCAGAGTGGATCTCCACCATTGATATACATGATAAACTGTGCGGGAAACCACCTCCTGCAACCACAAATCTCGTCTAAAGTGTTGTCTCCAATGCCATTAGAAAGTCACATGTGGCCTAGCCCTTCCCTTCTAGCACTTAGCGATGTGCTCCCTACACAAACTTCTAGGATTCACTCTTTGGGTTGCCACCCCCATGCCAGCCTGTACTATGGGCTTCGCTACTCGCTTGGCTTGATCAATGCTTAGCTTTCATGTCCTAACAACTACCGCTCAATCGCTTAAACTTGGGTGTTGTTATCTAACCTCCGGGGTGAACCCACTAGGTGGCCTCCGCCTATGGTCCAACCCATTGTTACCATGTCTGCCTAGAGTTCTCTCTTAGAGGCTTCGTCAATCTTGCTGCTACACTTTGGTAATGTGTCAAACTTTTCTATGCACCAAAGGGTCCTACATTCACCTTTAACCCTATTATTTGACTTTGGTGTCATAAATTTTTGAATGGCTCTATCTTTCAATATAGGAGGTCATTTTGGGACTTCCATATACCATTGGAAATCTCTTTCATAACACTTTCTATTTTTGGTGGCTTACACCTACATCTGAGATGATATGCTTCTCCAAAATGGGTTGGAAATCCACTGAACTGATTATGATCCTTTGTCCTTCTTGTATGCCTGGAACCTACTTCATGTGGCATTTTATTGACATATGTGCCTCCTGCTGCCACCTTCTAACACTTGTTGGCATCAATGAAAACATATTTCCAACATTCTCCCTCTCTGGCATTGATGGAAACACCATAATCAACCAAAACACCTTTTTCTCTTTTAAGGCTTTCTCCCCCTCAGATGACATTCCTCTTATCCTTCAACTGTTGTAGTATTGTTGTTGTGTGTTGTTGCTATGCTAGCTCTAGTTACCATATTTCACACCCTTTTTTGTTTGATCACTAGATCACTCCCCCCTTTGACATTGATGGAAAAGACACCATCATCCTCCCCCTATCACCATACTCCATCTTTCAACATTCTTTCTCTGTCATGTTGATCATGTGGACCTCGCAACTTCACCTTGATAGGATGATAATGCAACAACTGCATTTCTTTCTCTTAATGGAAGATTTAGTGGATGGAGGCAAGAGTCACAACTCCCAATATTTGCCCAAAATACTCGAATTTTTCTCTAGGAAGTGGCTTGGTGAATATATCAACAACTTTCACTTTGGTAGGTACATACTCTAGCTTCACAATCTGAGCTCCAATTTTCTCTCTCAAGAAATGATACTTGATGGGGATATAATTTGTTTTGGAGTGAAAAACTAGATTCTTTGACATGTTGATTTCATTTGTGTTGTCGCAAATAATGGGAATAGACTCATCATAAAACACTTGCACATCCTGCAAGGTTTGCTTCATCCACAATAGTTGAGTACAACAAGAAGTTGCTGCAATATATTTTTCTTCAACTGTAGATAAGGAAATGGAAGCTTGCTTCTTGCTTAACCATGAAACTAGTCTTTCTCCAAGAAAGAAAGCACCACCACTTGTGCTTTTTCTATCATCCACATCACCTGTCCAATCAACATCAATATAAGCAGTAAATTAAAATATTTACCTCCAGGGTACAAGAATGCATAGTCCATTACTTCTTTGATATCTAAGAATCCTTTTGGTTGCTAATAAATGGATTTGTCTGGGAGTTTCTTGAAATCTTCCAACTATAGCAACGACCTGCATGATGTCTGGTCTTGAAGATGTCAAATATAAAAGGTTGCCAATGATGCATCTATATAAAGTCTGGTCCACTGCCAAAAATTCATCTATCTTGCTAAGCTTTCAACATGTCACCATTGGAGTGTTCACTAAAGAGAATTCTTCCATGCCAAATTTCTTCAACACTTCTTTGAGATATAAATATGCCTTTGGGGGTTTTTGCAATTTTCTATCCAAGAAAGTAGGAAAGCTCTCTAAGCATGACATCTCAAACTATGCCTTCGTATCATCTACAAATTCATTGTTCAACAAATCTGATTTACTTTCAAAGATACTATCATCAACATATGCTACCACCACAATTAGTTTTCCACCCTTTTCTTTGACATCTAGATTAGATCTAAATTTCAAAATATTTGTCATACTACTCAGATTATATATCAATTAAATAATTAAGAAAATTAGAAATAAGAGGTTTTTAAAGCTTTACTCTTCCCACTCTAGTAAAAATCATCTCTAAGTTCAAGGTTGGTATAAAGATTTTAAATATTGATTATATCACAAAATCATGAACATACTTTATAAAATATTGGTATTATGAAAAAATTAAATTAAATAGAAAAAATAAAATATATAATATTATAAAAAATAAAAAATAAGATAAAAATAAAAATATTATAAAAATATCATAATTTCAATAAAATTAAAACTATTTATTTATTATAAATAACTTGAAAAATAAAAACCAATATTTGTTGGGAATTATTTTTTTTTACTCCATAATAAAAATAATAAAAAAATGTATCAGAATTATTCTTAAACATTATAAATAGAAAAAATGTTATTTTTATAATATTTTTATAAATATTTGATAAATTTAAAATTAAATTATTAATATTATTATATTAAAATTAAACCTAATTATATATAACATTATAATATATAAATTTAATTAAAAAATTGGATATCAAATTATATGATAATCATATTTTTGAATTCAAGCCTTTGCGATCTATATTGAATAATTAAGAAAATACTTTCAATAGTAATTACATAAGAAAGGTTTTGCCTATACATTTCAAACCATGGAGCGTGGTTCATCATCGAGATAAGATAGTGTCTTCACAATGAACGAGAGTGGATGTCTTGAAAAGCATCGGCAAAACTTCTTCTATATGATTACTACCAAAAATATTTTCTTAATTAACCATATTTCTTAAGTTAAATGCTTTTGTGATTCATGATTTAAACTAAAATCTAGTAAAAAGTCATATAGAAAACATAAAATTATGACAAAGTATAAAAACATTTTGTTTCAAAATAATATATATATTTTTAATAATTAAAATTTAAAGCATCAAACCAAGAAATCAATTAAAAAGAACTTTATTAGATTTTAAGATAAATGTTAAAACTAAAATATTTTAAATACCATATATGACCTATTTTTGTCAACGCCATCCTAAGAACCCATGGCAAAAGTATTCGCTAAATTAAAGAATTTTCGGATCAATTTGATTAAGGAACATATAATTATTTTGATGATATTATTTTGATTTTTGATAAAAACATGTGTGGTGGGGCACACTTAAATATAAATTCCAACCTTTGCTTTGCTTTGCTTTACAGCTGGAAAGTTTGAAAATTTGTGGGGTCACTGTTTACGCAGGGCCCACAGCATCTTGTGTTTTTGTTGCATTCGTTTGCGTCAAAGTTTTAGGCCATCTTTTTCTTTTACAGTGACAGTGAAAACGCGTTTATTACTCAGAGAGAGGGGGCCAGGAAAAGATTGAGGTGGACGGGCAAAGCAATTTGGAAGGTTACGGATGAGGTTCAAATTAAAATAAAAGATTAAAAATATTATATTTAGAAATTAATTTTTGGAGGAAATCCAAGAAGTAAAAGTTACTTTCACTTGTATTTTTTTTCCTTAGTAAAAAACTTAATTTTTAAGGAGAAATGCAGTAGATATAATTATGTTATACAATTTGTGTAATAATAATCCATCTTTCAATCTTAATAGGCGAAACAATATAGGCGAACAATAGAGAGTAGTTCACGAATTAAGGTTTAATATTAGGATGAACCTACAACAATTTTCTTTAGAGGTAATATTATGTCTATTTGTTTCATGTTAGTTCTTTGAGCAATATTTTCAAGTTTAACAATACAATAATGAAGATCTCTTCAAACAATTGATTGTGGAGTGGCATGTTTTATGTTGTTTAGAGCTTCACCTAGTTTAGAATTTGGAATGTTGTGAATACCACAAGTTCTTCAAAACCTCCTATTCATATGGCCTAGATTGATTGTCTAGCATTTTGGTTTTGATAGACAATACATAAGCATGTTTATTAATAATCTCGTCTTTAAGCATATGTGTAATCACTTTTTTGTGCATGTTAATGAATTCTGGCTTTTGCTTAGCTTTAAACACTATGTTTTCAATTTCATTCCATTTATTATTTGTTGTATGTATGCTCACTATTATCTTAGAAGCAATTGTTATGCATTTTTTTCCTACTCATTTGGATGACTAACTTAACTGATTTTTGGCCATATCCTAGTCATTTCTACATTTCAATTAACATACATAATTCGCTTAACACTTTTTATAACTCATCTTACAAAAAAATTTAGCAATCTTATTGGTTATAATGATTACAAATAGTCACTTTAACTTTCCATGCATTCGTTTTACTTAGCATTACTTTGCATAATAGATAGACTTAGAATAGTTGCTAATACTACAATTTAAAAAACAAATTTACAACTAACTTAAGACTCATTTGTTAATAATCTTATGAAGAATGGCTTCACTAATTGATTTAACTAAACAACCTAATTGCATAGGTTTAGGGAATCTAGTTCTTAAACCAATCTATGCTACCATCATTATTTTCTCCTTGACAACCTAACAAGGGTGTTTTCCATGTTCTTAAATGCTATCCACGTCAGGCATCAACACAAATGGTGACCATACTATGGAATGAAAACTCTTTATCTGTTAATGATTCACACTAATGTATGTTCATTTGTCCTTGTAGATTCCAAATAATTCAAGGCCAGTCCAACTTCAAGCCTCTATTTAAAAGTAAATCAAGAAGGTGATTTCTTTGTAATTTTGAAAAGCTAGCATCCCAATCATCTATAACAAAGGGACAGATTCCTTAGATCAGCTCAACGCTTGTAAATATGATTTCTTCTAACTAATAGAATAGTTTAGGTTTTGGGTATAGTACTTTATCTTTTGGTTCCATTATAATAGGAAACATCTTTAGCCAATTTAATTCCCTGCATATTGTAACACCTCTGACCCCCTTATGTATTATCGCGCTTTGGGGGTGTTACCATCGCGCTTTGTTACCACTCTATGACATTTCGCACCCCCTTAAAGGATCTTGGCCTATGGGAGTGTTACACGTTTGACCCGATCTCCAAGGTTTGTTATGAAAATGGGGTGACAACAACCTATTTTCTCAAAATATTCATATTCTAAAACAAATTCCACCATCATGTTCAGCTCATCAAGAGATTTATGGCGATATAAATTTTATGTCAATCAGAGTCCTGGGTAGAGAGTTGTGTCCCCCTAGAAATTTAGCCCATTTAAGAGGCCACATCATCCAAGGAAGCTTACATGTAACTCATGTGGTCACGCTTGGCCCATGTGGTAACACACCACCACCATGTGGGAGTCCACATGGCACACATCATACCAATACCGACATATTTTCTCCCTGGTATCATGGTTTCTTAGTACTATCCTCCCTAGGTCGATATTCCCCAATAACCATCTCACTAGTGCCATGTTTCCTTGGGTTTGCATAACCCAATGCTACATCTCTTCGGACCAATATCTCCCTGTGCATCTTTCCCCGGTAGCATACTTACGCGGGATCACTTCCCTCAGGTGTCATTTCTACGTACCGATATTATTAAACAATGATTAAACATTGATTAAATGTCGTAAGTAAAGGGATTATTAACTAATCCCAAGAATACCATTCAATGGATTTTTACAGAGAAACACATTATCTAAAGGGCTCTCATCGTTTCATCAATTCAAGGAGATATATAATAAACTTCCATTTCATTGTCCGCATGACTTGCAATCTGTTAACACTTATTTAGAGTGTTATGAACATCAATTCATGACACATGAACACATAGGTTCTCATAACTACACATGGAAACTTACAATCCATCTATCAAACAATGGAGGGTTGGTTTCATGGCCTTTCAGGCAAGCAAGCAAACCGCCTCATACATTGGGATCCATAAGGTCATCCCCTCCATTCGACCATCAAAAATATAAATTTAAGTGTTTACAACATATTGTATCAGCCAACCATGGCTCATGTGCCCATGTTAGCATTACAGACAAATTACAAAAGAAGTTGGGGCAGTTGAAAGAGCTATCACAAAGCCCACCCCATTAAAGGAACACCATCCTTAGTGTCCTATAATTCGAAAACAAAAATTGAGCTTTATAATTAATAACTCTTACACCAATCTATACATTAAAAAAAATCGGTAGAGCTCCTTCATTTGGTATTCAAATTCCCAGGTAGCTTCATCAAGTCCATAGTGCTTTAATTCCACCTTGACCTGCTCTATTAGTCAATTTTGGAGCATAGTCTATCTCTAGTCTAGGATGCAAAATGGTTCGGATTGGAATTCTCCCTCAGATTCTACCTATATCACAGACTAATCAATCACATGATTAGTGTCAAGTACATACATTTTAAGCAAAGAAATATGAAATACATCATGCACTTTCATTGTGGGTGGCAAGGCCAATCTATAAGCACTAGTTCCACTCTTTCTGAAATTTGAAACAATTCACAAAATCTAGGTGCTAATTTAGCACGACCCCACTTTCAGTGAGTTTTTCCTTCGTCTAATGGAAAAATATACATGCTCTCCCACTTGGAAATCTTTGTGCATTCTCTACTAGTTTATGTAACTATCTTTCCTATCTTGGGTTGCTTTTAACTTCTACCTAATATTTATCACTTATTGCTCCATTTGTCTCTACAAATAAAGTCCAAACACCACTCAATTCGTTGGGTCATTACGATTAATGGGAGTGTTGGATTTTCTACCATATAGGGCCTCAAAAGGACTCATCTTTCCATATACATGCTCTCCCACTTGGAAATCTTTGTGCATTCTCTGCTAGTTTGTGTAACTATTTTTCCTATCTTGGGTTGCTTTTAACTTCTACCTAATATTTATCACTTATTGCTCCATTTCTCTCTACAAATAAAGTCCAAACACCACTCAATTTGTTGGGTCATTACGACTAATGGGAGTGTTGGATTTTCTACCATATAGGGCCTCAAAAGGACTCATCTTTCCATATACATGCTTTCCCACTTGGAAATCTTTGTGCATTCTCTGCTAGTTTGTGTAACTGTTTTTCCTATCTTGGGTTGCTTTTAACTTCTACCTAATATTCATCACTTATTGCTCCATTTCTCTCTGCAAATAAAGTCCAAACACCACTCAATTCATTGGGTCATTACGACTAATGGGAGTGTTGGATTTTCTACCATACAGGGCCTCAAAAGGACTCATCTTTCCATATACATGCTCTCCCACTTGGAAATCTTTGTGCACTCTCTGCTAGTTTGTGTAACTATTTTTCCTATCTTGGGTTGCTTTTAACTTCTACCTAATATTCATCACTTATTGCTCCATTTCTCTCTATAAATAAAGTCCAAACACCACTCAATTCATTGGGTCATTACAACTAATGGGAGTGTTGGATTTTCTACCCTATAGGGCCTCAAAAGGACTCATCTTTGGTGATTCTTGGTACACATTGTTGTATGGAAATTCAACTAATGGTAGGAATTCTTCCCACCTCTTTGGTTGATGCTTGATATACATCCTCACCATGTCTTTCACAATGGTAATACTTTAATTTTCTAGTGGAAGACCACCAACCATCACTAACATGTTCTTTTAAAAAATTCTTCATACTTTTTTTGTTTCTTGAATTTTTACTAATTTCTTTTTTGAATCTTTTTAGTACATCTCAAGATTTGTTCACATAAGAGACCACATTTTCTAATAGAGAAAAGAATACTAACTTTCTTGTTGTTAACCAACAGTACCATATTTCATAATCTTCATACTTTTTATAAGAAAAACTATTAACAAACATTGACATTTCTTTATATTATTTAAGAAGTTGTAAAAAAAAATTGATACCATTTTTTTTTAATTATTTACCTTTTCAATATATATATATATATAAAATGTTGCCAAAGAATTCTCCACACTCTCATCTTGTGATTTCTTCTTCACGGGAGAATCGTTGTACACGACATTTTCTAATAGCGGAACACGACCGTCTTTATTGTCCACGACCACTGACCAATGCATTAAAGATGGGTGAAGGGTTTAATGTTGGCTTTTATAAGTGAAATTCGAGTGTGGTGTATAATATATTTCATATTTATTTAAATTAATGGTTTAATATGGTTAGTTTTTAATGGTTTAAAAAATAATTAAATAAAATAGAAAGATAATTAAATAATGAATATAAAAGTGATGTGTGATTTTCTTTGCATTGATATATATATTTTTAAATAAAATAAGACATTTTTTACATAAAAATACGAAGTTAATTATAGTAAAATATAATAATGATATATATGTTTGGTTAGTTTTAATTATTTTATTGTATTGAGCTTACTATAAAATAGATAAAAATTGCTCACTCTCACTCTAAGCCATAAAAAAAATATTTCTATATTCATATGAAGTAACATAATTTCATAACAATTAAAGAGAAAATAATTTTAAAAATAAAATAAAATTTTTTTATATTTTCTCGTTTGAGAGTGTTAAAAATGTACAATTCTATACTTTTTTAAAAACATTTCAACATAAATAAATAAATTAATTTGAATATCAAATGACAATTAATAAACAGTCATTAAAAACAGTAAATTGAAACAAGTCATTAAAAACAAGTAATTGAAAGTAAACCACTGTAAATCAACCAAGTAAGGCAAAGACTTGCATCAAATCTTCTCTGCCATCACTTATCACCAATTCAAAGAATCATAACAAAACAATAAATAATCCTTAACAAATTTTGTTATCTTCTTAACTTATTAGATTCTTCTAGCACCACCCATCAAAAATATTTCAATTATTTAAAAAAAAATCGAGATATAAAAAAAAAGGTCATATGCCTTTAGATAGTGCAAACTCTTTAATAAACTCTTTAACAACCACAATTGCCAATTGAGTTGACCTAGGGCCAACTTTGAACTTTAGTAAACACTAATATTTAAGTTAAATTAAAAATTGCTTTCCTTTATAGTGGGAAAGTGAGGGACAAATTCCATCTTTGCTTTTTAATTGAAAATTTTATCCAAATTCATGTTCATGTTCAATCAAGAGATTAATATACAATCAATAATAATATATTAATGTTAATAAATCTAATGATATATATCTTAACTTACACAACATTTATTACTTTACCACTAAATATATGCATAATATTACAGCAATTTTACCAAACTCCCTCTCCAACTAATTATTTAATAAAAATATATAAATAAAAATATAAAAAAAAATCCAATTTCCCAAATTATAATCCTATTAATAAATTCATAAACACATTATCATAATAAATAATTCATAAATACATTATCATAACATTCATTCCATAATATATCATCAATTTTCAGAACTTGTAATTCTAACCAGCTCACGCATTCAAATCTCATTTCTCTCATTTCTCTGCCAAATGAAAATGTAAATTCAATGAATGAGGCTAGTATGTTTTTAATATATTTCATTTTACTCTTTTGCAAATTTATAAATGTTATTTTTTTAATTAAATTTAGATCATGTAAATATCATTAAATTTGTTGTCCATACTTCCACGTATTTAACACTATTAAATTCTTTGTATCCACTTTCACTTATTTTATTAAAAAATTAGTAATAAAACTAAATTTAAAAGACAAAATTAAACTAAATAACAAAATATATAGTGTAGTTCTTTGCATTAATTATTAGCAAAGTAATAACTTAATGTTAACGGTGAATATAGGTGGATCATTTTTATACCTGTTATATTTGGAGACTAGATTAAATATTTTCTTAAAAAAATTATTAACATTCTAATTAACGTCCATTAAAAAAAATATTGACATTATAATTAACGTCAATTAAAAAAAATATTAACATTCTATATTTTATGTAAAGTCACATTCCAAGTTTACGTACCAAATTTCGAAGAAGTCACCAAAAATGAGTCTGACCTAGATTTTGCTCTGCAACCTCAATCTTTTCCAATGGCACATTTTGAATGTGTTTGGTCTGTAAGGGATGTTTTCCAATTAGAAATGCATTCATTTAAGATTAGAGGTACCATGAGGGTAGGATTTTTAATCCTTTTGTATGGTTTACAAATACTAGAGATTGGTGGTTGTTATGTCATCCCAAGAGCGTCATCTCAAGAGCGTTGAGAAGAATTGGTCTCATGATTTTTTTTTAGCAAGGTACTTTAACAACATGAACTTAACCAATTGAACTAACCTTTGGGGTTATGACTTTCAATTTATTTATTTTTGTTAAGCTTGGTAGATCTTCCTTTTTCATTAATATAAAACAAATTAACACCACATAGAACTGGCTAGGTGGCCTCAAATTGCCCAATGGGAAACCAAGTATCTTGGCCACCTATCCGCATTATATGCCATCCACTAGAAAAAATTATTAAGTCTCTCTATCCAAGCAATATAAGTTGCAGTTTCCTGTCCACTTCCATACTCTAGAGTTTTACATAGATACGTAAATGCATAGACAAATTTAAAAGCTAGTCGCATATATAAACAAAATTATCAGTAAATAAGCATGTTAATCATGTTGTTCAGTTGACGTTGATTCAACCGGTGTTGGATCTTTGACATTCGATCTATGCAACTCTGTCTGAACCAGAATGCATGGAAGGTGATGCTCAATTCGACCAAGGTGTATGTCATGTTTGTGCAGTTGGAATTGCACCTTCTGAAATTCCTACTTGTAGTTTGGCATTCCCTAGACTGTGACTGCCATGCCTACCAGGATCTGCTCCATCGCCTTTCCCAACAGGCTTTTCATCAACTAGTATAATTAGAGGGTCTGTTTGAATTGGGTGATTTTCCCTCTTGTGTTCCTAGGATCCAAGACGAGGACTCCCTAGTCCTCCAACTTCATATCCGTCTCACTCTCCTGCTTCACTTCTGCCTCCCATTCTTCTAACAGTTTTCGAATTTCTTCATTGCTTCCCTCTCGGTAAGCGGTTTCCGCTTCACTGATTAAACGCTCAACAGACATCTGACCGCGTCAGTCATCCGAGGAGACAGGTTCTGTGTCGTGCTTGGCCTCTCGTGGCCTCTTACCTCGGCCTCGGGTCTTTGCTGGTCGAGTCATGATCTCACCGCCCCAACCCTTTGTAATGCGAGGCATATAAGCCAGTTTACGAACTGTAACCTGGCCAGTCCTAAAATTTCCTTGTGTCGGGGTGGGTTTTCCACGCAGTGGACCTGGTTTCCTTCGCTTGCAGACGGTGGGTTCTCTGTTGTTTGTGGAGACGTTGCACCAACGCGCCACTCTAGTCTCCTTGCACTCAGTCGTTCTGGTGCTCACTACACTTCTCGTCAGGGTTGATTACAAACTAAAACTCTTCCCCTCATCTCGCTGCCACCTTTCCTTAATACCCTGTCCATCATCATGCAAAGGGCCACCGCACCCATCGCCTCAAGCGTGTGGGGGGTGGTGGTTTTGTACCTCGCAGTACCTTCCATTAACATTGCCTTAATGAGGTTATCTACTGGCTCGCACCCCGATCGGGGGAGGACTTTCAAAAGTTTTAAATGCACTTGTTAAATTCTAATTTTAAAATTTTTAACATAAATTATTTAAAAATTTAGGAATTTTTAAGTCATTCAGTAATTTAATCCTCAAATTGCATACAAT